>JANAVB010011719.1:0-41988 GCA_029216955.1 Iris pallida | reverse complement strand
GTTGTGGAAGAACCACCCTCCCAGCCAATCTGGCCGACCTCCGAAGCTCCCCAGTACCCAAGCGCTGTGAAGCCATCGAAACAGACTCCCTCTCCTGTGTTCGACTCGCACCCGAATCGTCTCCCCGTTCCGCGCCTGGTCCCCGAAGTCACTCCCTCAGCCGAAGGAATAGCAACACTATCCAACCGAGGACCCCCCGGAATCCAATCTTCACACCTCGTGATCCCTCGCCCGCCCAAGTTTAAACGAGATGTGCGGCTCCGCCAATTTCCTTCCCCGCAAAATCCGTCGCCAAATATGAGAGCCCTTGGAATTCATAAACGCATCACAAGGATGACGCTTACGAAAATATTTTGATTTAAGAAGCTCCACCCAAAGGCCCTTCCATGCCTCAACTTCCACCAAAGCTTCATAGAAAAAGCATCCATAATGTCACTCAGGCACTTGATCCCAAGTCCGCCTTCGGACTTAGTCCGAGTAACGAACCGCCACGCCAGCCAACTCCTCTTAGCCACCCCATCCTTACTACCCCAGAAGAAAGCCGCAAACATCCTCTCAATCGTCCTGAGAACCGCCCGGGGAGGACAACATGCAGCCAATGTATACATAGGGATAGAAGAAAGTACATTCTTAATAAGGACCAACTTACCCCCAGGAGAGAGATCTTGTTTTGCCAACCCGTCAGCTTCGAACGGATCTTATCCAACAAATAGCTGAACATCCCCGCATTCCTTCTCCCGCAAGTTAGCGGGCAGCCCAAATAAGAGAACGGCAAAGTACCGGTACTAAATCCGAAAGAGTAGAAATAGTCCGAGCACGGTCCTCACTCAATGGTGTCGCAGTATAAAAGGCCGATTTGGAATAATTAATCTTCTGTCCAGAAACAGCCTCATATCTATGCAATACTTGCTGAAGAGCACGCAATCCAGCAATATCCCCGAAGTAAAATAAGAACATCATCCGCATAAGCCAAGTGCGAGATACGCGGTCCCCCTATCGGAGTGTGAAAAAAGATCTCCTATCTGTGTCTTGAAGAAGCTTGAGGTTCCGAGAGAGTACCTCCGCAGCAATAATGAAGAGAGCCGGGGAGAGGGTCCCCCTGTCGGATCCCTCTAGACGCCGAGAAAAAAGCAGTAGGAGCGCCATTAATAAGAACCGCATACCGGGTATCTGCCAGGAGACGATATATAATATCACAGAAGACCTCATTAAAACCAAATCTCCGAAGAACCCGCAGGAGGAAATGCCAATTGACTCTGTCATAGGCCTTCTGCATGTCCAGCTTAATAGCAGCATTTCCACCATGGTTGGGTTCCCTCATAGAAGCCACCATATCCTGAGCAATAATGATATTGTCCACAATCTCTCCCCTTAACAAAAGCACTTTGCTCTGGAGAAATAATTTTGGGAAGATATCCCGCAACCTGCAAGCAATGATCTTGGAAATAATTTTGTTACAGAAATTGCAAAGGCTAATAGGGCGAAATCAGAAAGGTTCCTCGGGTGCTCGACTTTAGGAATAAGAAATAAGAAGGTATCCGAAACGGATAACGGAAGGCGTGCACCCAAGAAAAAAGAGCCAACTGCTTCCTCCACGTCAGCAGCAATAATGTCCCAACACACTGAGAAGAATCTCCCAGAAAAGCCATCCGGTCCGGCGCCACTAGCCGGGTCCATCCCCCGAACAGTCTCCAGCAGCTCCGCTCTATCTGGACAACGAACAAGATCAGAATTGTCCTCCATAGAAATAATTCTAGGGATGACATCAAAGAAGGCGTCCTCATCTGAAATAGGCTCAGCTCTAAACAGCTTCGAAAAGAATAGAGCCGCCTCCGTCGCTACCTCCTCAGTAGACCCAGTTTTCTGATCCATAGCCCGAATAATTTTCTGAATACCCGCCTTTCTTTGCCTGCTCCTAGTGCACTCATGGAAAAACGAGTATTCTTATCACCTTCCAGATCCCATCTCAATCGTGCTTTTTGTTTCCAGAAAGAATCCTCCACCTGGACCTTTGCTTCAACCTGGCGACGGCCTCCATCCAAGAAGCCCTCCCCCTCTCCGACGGATGGATCTCATAGTCCTGCTCCGCCGCCAAGGCAGCGTCCTCAGCCTGACGGACCTCCTGGAAAACGTCCGTAAGTAGCTCTGCTCCAACCAGCCAGAAATGCCCCGTTGTCCTCAAGCGCATGCCCAACCGCTCCAGCGCATCATAATGCCAGCATGAATTCCACGCCCGGCCACGATCGCAAGAAAATCCGGATGAGAAGTCCAAAGATCAAGAAACGGAAGCCTCTACGCACCGGGGAAGAAGCTGGCTGGCAGGATATCAAAAGAGGAGCATGATCAGATTCGCCCGATTAAGATGCTCGCAAGAAACCTGGACTCCATCCAACCAACTACCCGTCACGAGGAGCCTATCAAGACGGGATCCCTGCCGATCATCCCCGTCTGCCCGTTCACCCAAGTATATATGCTACCTCTGAAACCAGCATCGGAGAGCCCGGCCGCCAACTGAAAGTCGAGGAAGTCCGCAATGGCCCTCGTGTCAGGGGGTCGACCTCCGAATTTCTCATCCGGAGAAGCAATGATATTGAAGTCCCCGCCCACCGCCCAGGGCAATGCAATGTCCCTGGCTTGGACGTCCAGAAGGTGCCTCCACAGACTCCTCCTCCCCTGTGTCCCTGCACCATGAACTATCGACAACCGCACCGGGGCCGAAAAACAACTCAGAGAAAGCTGCCGTGATAGCCTGGTCACAGGAATCAGTACAAGTAATCCCAAGACCCGACTTACAGAAAATCCAAATATTGCCCTTATCATTGCAAAAGCTATCATCAAAACCCAACCTCAGTCGATAAGAAAGAAGCTTAGAGGATATCACCTTGGGTTCAATAATGGCAAGAACCTGAATCGAGTTGGTCCGACACAAAGACCTGAGACGGGATAAAGTAGCTCTGTTCGCCGTCCCCCGAACATTCCAGATAAGGAATTTAACCATGGACCCTCTGGGGGTCCCGCCTAACCCGGGAAGCATGTGATCGAAGAAGCCGATCCGACTGAGGTGCCATCGACTTCCTCCGCCTACCAGCCGTCTTCTTAAAGGGAACCATCTGCCAGTCTTCTTCACGCCCCTCCGAAAGTGAGGTGGAAAGTCTAGCCTCGGGCAGTGAGACCATATCATCACCCGGAGAGTGATGCATAGCCCCAGACGGATAGAGGACCGTGACCGTCCTTCCCCCACTCCACCAAGCTACGATTCAGTGTCAGAATCCCCGCAACAACTCCCTGTCCCAGCTGGCTATGAATAATAATAGGAAGGTCGATAGAACAATAGATCCAGTACCCCGCTCAGGGCCCATCTGCCCATCCAAGCAAGAGCCTGGAACGCTGCGTCCCTCCATCATGGGCCGCCCGTCATCCGACCATAAAGCCAGCTGGCCCGAAGATGACTCTCCCACGTGCCAGGATGGCGGAACGGAATCGCGCGATTATCATCACTCCCGCAATCTGGGCTGCGTGGTCCCCGTGCTATCATCACGCCCCTCGACGCGCCTCCATACCTGTCGTGTCCCCTTCCTTTCTCACGCCTCGACCGTCTCCTCCGACGACCCTGCTGGTCCCACGGCCCCCCACCGGGCCGTCCTCCTCACTCACTACTCCTGGAGAGAGGCCGTCGGGGATAACGGTCTATCAGCAACTCCTGCTGAAGAAGGCTCCACCCGGTGACGACCACAAGCACTCTCAACGTGACCATGATGGCCACACGAAACACAGTAGAGGGGACTCCGCTCATAGAAACTGGCTGCGAGCGAAGACCATCAGGCAGTTGGAAGAACACCTCATGTTGGAGTGGTTTGCTGACGTCCACTTCAACCAAAACCCTGGCAACCCCGGCCTAGCGAATGACGCCGTAGCCCGATCAGTACTGAGCGGAGTGCCGAGACCAGATGCGATGGAAAGAACGTATTGGTATCAAACAAACAATGTGGAAGCCCGGGAAGGCCACCCAGATAGGAACCCGAGGGTCCTCTCTCAACGGCAAAAAATCCACCGACGACCTGAATATCATCATGGAACCCGCCAACGAACCAGCAGTCCTTAGACCGCAGCCGAAGAAAATCACTCTCGACATGAGGCCGTATGAGGACGTGACGATCATCGATAACCTTCACTTCAATCAACCCCCTGAAACCCCTCGAATCGAAAGCCTTTCTAATAGCCTCACCGGAGTCGCCGCCGAGCAAACTTGCCAATAAGGTCTAGCCCACACGCGCCGTAAGGGCCTCCATATCCGACTGAGAAAAGACAGCCACCTTCCGACCATTGGAAACAATGGCAGGTCGGAAATCCACCTCGGCAATCCTTCCGTCGACACCGACGCGGGTCCACCCACGCGCAGCGAAGGTCCGCGCCATGCCGCCCGTCCCTCCACTAGCCACCATCGATGTGACCTCCGCCGCAGACGGAAGTTCCACCCTCAATGCCTCCTTGTCACGGAGCGGAGACCCCCCTGGACAGGGACAGCCCCCCCCCTCAACCCGAACGTCGCCAGGGCCGGAGCCCCCCGCCAAGACCGTCACAGCAGGCGGAGTGCTCCCCTGGACGCCGGCCAGCGGCGTGCGCCGGCCCAGATGGCTGGAAGGCCCCGCCGTGGGACATGGACCCGCCAACATCCCCAACACTCCGCCGGAAGGAGCCAACAGGTCAACCCCGGGATGTCGACAGAGAGCCAACCAGGGTGGCCTGAAGCCCCCGCCTTCGGAACAGGATCTGGTGGGGCGGAGCCCCCTACCGAATTCGGATCAGCGCCGACAATAACCTCCGGAAGTCCGCCCCCATGGGCGGAGACACCCGCCAGGCGGCGATCAGGGTGGCCAGGTGCCCCCGCCGTCGGACAAACCGGGGGGGCGGAACCCCCCGCCGAGAACAGCATCCAACTTCTCGTTCGCCTGGTCCGCAATTTACGGAAGCCCTAGCGAGCGATCGTATATATATATATATATTATATATATTATATATATATATATATTATATATATAATACATACATACCCTCGTGTATAATATTTATATATTTACGTATATACATACACACACACACACACACACACATATATATAATATAATATATATCTATATATAATATATATATAATATATATATAAATATATATATATATATATATATATATATTATATAATATATATATATATTTACATATTTGCTTATTTGACAATCTGCATAAAATCCAAATACCTCAATACTTTTTACTAACTATGTAGGGCCTTCCTACCTAAGTATGAACACTTATACCATAATATTTATTTAACAAAATAATATAGCCACTAATAATAAAATAGTATTATGTAATAATATCCTCAATAAAATAATAATGATAATAACGAAATTTAACAAACCAATAATGGTGTATATACCGTTTTGTACCGTCTAATAATCTCAAAATGTACAGGGCCTATTTTCTACAATTGTCACTGAATATCAATTAATAATGATGAATATAAAATTTAATTTCGAATATTAGAAAATATTCATTAAATTAGTAAAACCAAATACAACACCTTCATGCCACATTCCATCAACACGAATGTCATTGGATGGGCCGCATGACTACATGTGCTTGGGCTCAGTTTGATCCAGTCCGGACTAAAATGGTATAACCGATTTCCTAAAACTCAATAATATAAATAATAAATAAATACAACTTCGGTAAGGTTCAAGTCGCAACTTAGCCTGGTTTTCCTAGTTAGGACATCAGTATGGCTCGGCCTTCCCACCAGGGCTAATACTCTAATCTAAGCACGCTATTTCACTACCCGTGCCACAATTTCTAGTCACATTGTACTCCAAAACTCCATCATGGCTAAAATCATCTATCGTAATAATTAGCTAAATAATTATTTATCAAACTCTAAAAATCACCATTTAATTCAATAAATAAAATAAAAAAATAATTCGAAATTCCGGGAAGAGGGGTTACAAGAAGACCCGCAGTCAACAGCATTGAATTAATCATTTCTGTCAATGTTCTGTTCTTCTCTCTACTACTCCGTTTGATTAAGGAGAGTGCGGAGGTTTCATTGACAATTCCATGTTCTTTGCAGAACGATGTGAATTCATGAGACCTGTATTCTCTATCTCGATCACTTCTTATTCTCTTGAGTTGTTGTCCAGTTTGTCGCTCAGCTTCGGCCCTGAACTCGCTGAACTTCTCGAATGCTTCGTCTTTCGTCTTTAACAAGTAGACAAACGCATACTTTGAGAAGTCATCGATGAAGGTTATGAATACTTTATCCCGGCCTTTGTAGAGAATTGTTTGAAGTCACAGATATCAGAGTGTACCAACTCCAAAAGATTTGTACTTCGATAAACCCGAGGAAAGGGTTTCCTTGTGATCTTCGTTTGAGCACAAACTTCACATTTCTCTACCTTACCCCCACACTTGGAGATAAGTCCTAGACATTTTGTTTATTCGTTTACAATGAACATGTCCTAGCCTATTATGCCACAACTCAAGAGTATAAGCAGAATGAGTGATTGCAGTAATTACGTTGGACTAATTTACAAGCTGAATTTTGAACATTCCTTCGGTGTAAAAAGCTTTTCCGAAATATATTTCCTTAATAGAAATCACCATTTGGCCAGCATTGATGTCCATCCTGAGGTCTGCATTGCAGAGTAGGCCTTCCGAGATCAGGTTCTTTGCGATAGCAGGTACATGCTTTACACCTTGAAGCGTCAGAGACTTTCCCGAAGTCAGCTTCAAAACCACCGTCCCGATCCCGAGCACTTCAGCTTATGCCTGGTTCGCCACCATAACCACTTCAGAAGTTGGTGTATAGGTGGTGAACCACTCCTTGCTGGAGCAGACATGGCAAGTAGCTCCAGTGTCTACCCACCAGTCAGAGTCAACCCCCACCGCATCGACCTGCGTAATCATAGCAACAACGTCAGTGATCATAGATACCTTGCTAGGCTCTCCTTGCTCTTATTGCTTGGTCTTTACTTTGCATTCACTCTTGAAGTGGCCCTTCTTGCCACACTTGAACAAGGCATCTGATATGCTTTCTTTTGCTTGAAGGAAGTCCCCTCACATTCAGATTGTTAGGATCCTTTTTCTTACTATAGGAAGCCGCATGTTTTTCCCTTGATTCTTTGGTATGAACCAGATTGGCGTTAGCCAATTGCTTGGACAGTGCGTCCACCTTCAATTGATCCATCATTTGGTCCTCAGCGTAGTTTCCTGCAGGAGATCGTCGAGAGTGATCTGCAACTCCTTCCTATGCATGTTTACATAGAACTTGCTCCACCCAGCAGGGAGCTTCGAAACGATCCCTCCAACAACAAACTTGTCAGGGAGGGGTATCGACTCGTCTTCCAACTTTTGTCGTAGTTTCAGGAACTCCTTCACCCGCGGCAGCATTGGTTTCTCGTCCTCAAAGAACCACTTGTGATATTTCTCAACAAGAAATATCTTGTTACGGTTCTTATCATCATCGTACAGTTTTCTCCAGAGACTCCCAAATCTCTCTGGTAATAGTCTTCTTTGAATATGATTCAGCAATGTTCCATAGCATTTAGGATCATAAGCCTACAAATGCTATTGTCCTTCTCCATTTGGCCTGGTTCTTAGTAGCCGCATAGATTGCGACTGCAGATCCGGTCTCTGGAATAGTAGGTTCTTCTTCAAACAACACGTAATCAACTTTTCTGAGTTGAATAATGAGAGTAACCTTCCTCTTCCAGACTGCATAATGATGTCCATCAAACTGTTTTAACTTTGTAAAGTTAGGATTCATGAGTGCAGCATTCAAGTTTTTCATCTCGTTAATTAAGCTTTGAGATTGTTAGTCCCGGGACACAATTTTCGATGAAAAACTGAAAAAATAAAACAATTGTAAAAACAATGTTTCTATGCAACACTTCAAAGAAGGTGCACAACAGAGATACTAGGAAGATTCTGGATTACGAAAATCTAAAAAAAATTCGTAATAGCAGCAAACGATAGTAGTACTTCTAAAAGAAGGTACAAATCGAATTGCCAGCAGCAGCAGCGAAGTGGACGACATACGAAAGATGGAAGAACAGCCTGCTGGGGTGAATGATCACCGTTGCTCAAAGCTTAATTCGTCCCACACGAACAGCTTCCAGGAACCAGCAAGTTCGACGGAGAACTTTGGAACACACTACTCTTCTGACTCTTCGGAAGGTGCACGAACTCCTGCACTAAGTAGCGCTGATGCACTGTTTTTCTTCTCTCTCAAACTCTGTGGAAACACGTAAGGAATGGTGCTAAAAAATACTTCTGTCTTGTGCAAATTCTGAACTTATATTCTGAGAGAGAGAGCAGAGAAGCTTATATAGCCTTGCACTGTAACCGCCCAGTTAGCAACATGTTCGGGATGTGGGAAGAAACCGTCCCGAACATGCTGTAACTGCTCATTCGTGCACATACACGATCTGAGCCAAAAGACGCACAGTGCGCGCCATCTACGCCACTTGCACAATGCGCGCACAGCCGCTCTAGCGCACTGCACACACTGCGCGTACCCTACGCAACACGCGCAACTTGCGCCACTAGCGCACACTGCTCTACTTGTGCATCCCGCGCAACCTGCGCGTCAACAGACAACGCCCACTGGCGCGCCACTGGGCCGCACTACTGGACGCGCCTCTTGGCCGCGCAACTGGACGCGCTAATTGGCTGCGCAACTGGACGCGCCATTTAGCCGCGCAATCTGGCAGCGCGATCAACTGCGCAAGTGGCTCGCGCAACGAGCGCAACATAACCGTACTATGCGCCTAGCGACGATGCTAGCGTACATAGTGCAAAGTGCGTCATCAAAACGCCACATTACGTTTCATGAGCCCATTAGCCCGAGTCCGAGTCGCTAAGTCCCTACAAGGCTTAGCTCCAATGAAAATTAATTTTCCAAGAACAAAAAGCATGAATGCTTTCATTGTTGATTTAGCCTTTTTTCCATTAGAAAAATACTCCCACATGGCACACCCATGTGCAACTCCACACCACATGCGCATCTCTAAACAAGCATAGCTTATTATATAGAGATATAACTCCTTTTGCCTAGCCGATGTGGGACTAAACTTTTCAATAAAAAAGGCCAAACTCCAACATCTCCATCATGGCAAGCTGATCAAAAGCACCACTGTAGCCGTTGTCAACTCATTCATCCACCAACACCGAGCCTCCGTCTCCAACAAGTGCAGCTCCACAGCCACTGCCAGCAGTGGCAAAGAGCGACAATGCTCGGCCTGCACAGCCAACTGAAGAGGATTCAGAGGCAGAACAAGAAACAAAGGACAGGTCTGAGCTCTCACCTACACAACTGCCATATACACTCCACAGCCTGAAACAATTACACAACAATCTTCCTCAGAATCACAGACCCCACAAGAGAGAACACCACAAACAGACCTTCAGCCAGAAGCCCAGCCAGAAGCTAGGTCCCGTGCAGAGGGGAAAAAATACCATCCCGACCAGCCGATACCCCAGCGAGCTTAGAATCTGTACAAACACCTAATGTTTCCCTGCAGAAAGATGATTCTTCTGAACCTATGCCTAAATCTCTTCCCAATTACCAGCAGAGAACATTAAAGAAGAAAAACCCGAATGCTTTCCTGTCCCAAGCCCGAAAACCAAATGACACATCTGAACCTGGTTTACTAAGGAAGCACGATATAGGAACTTCGCAAGTCACTGCAATAGATGAAAAACCTAAAAGACTCCAGAAGAGACAACGATCCTAAACTTGAAGAAAAAAAGAACTGCATCATCCTACCAAAACAGTGGAATCAGATAGGGAAACCAAAGAATTCGATCAAAGGAAGTCCAAAAATGAAACCAGAAACACACATGGACGATCCTAGACTTGTAAGAGAACACAAACTGCGGCCTACCAAAACCGTGGGATCAGATAGGGAAACCATAGAATTCTACCAAAGCAGACCCAAAATGAAGCCGGAAACACACAGAGTATCCCCGGACTGGAGGAAATTATGAGCTGAATAAAAGAACAGAGCCTGAGCTGTCGATAGTGGTGTCAGATTCAAAACCAACATTAGTCATGGAACGAGAAGAGTAAGGAGAAAATAAGTAGGAAAGTCAGCAAGATTGCCATTTCGACTATCCCCAAAGGGCCGTCTCTTGATGCCGATCGACCCAATTTCCAAAAGGAGGTTAAGGACGGCCTCTCCAAACTTGTAAAGAAGCTAAGCACTGGGAACTCGGGGCTATCAGGGAGCCACCAAGGACTAGCATCATAAATTAGCAGGTCGGAACAAAGGAGCAACCATGGTGATAAGTAAAGAGGGCATTACGAAGCAGTTCAAGAAGAACGGAAACGAGAACAGTCTAACAAGTAACAAGTGACATATCAAGATCTCAAGACAGCTGATGGGAAAAGTCCAGTCGCTTGGACCAACAGCAATGTGTAGAGCATCAACAATTCGCTACTGAATGAGAGCTCTTGCAGTGAAAAGAATCCAGGTGTGCTCCATGTTCTCTCTAGGAAGCCAACTGCAACCGTATATGTCAAAGGAAGAACAGAACCACTCAAGACTGAAAAGGCTGTGCTTCCAACGTATCAACATATCAGAATTTCACTTACGAGCCCAATGTAAGGAGGTATTTACGAGGCCTTCTCATGGAACCCAGTGATGATGATATAGAGGACCCTTTGAAGCCAAGGTGTCATGGATGCCGCGTCAGCTGTGACGAGAAGAAGAAGGGTAAGGTAGATAATGATGACAGCACCTCCAGACACTAAATATCAATGTGAAAGAATGACCAGAACTGTTACATGCTGTCTGCAAGTAAAAAATAATGACTTGTCTATCTTATAATTTTATATATTTATGTTCAACCAATGTGGTTAAAACTTCATGCAATAAGATCTGTAACTGAGCTTGTAAAAGTGTTTGCAATATAGATGTTTTATGTTCCCCATAACTAAGGCGCAAAGGATAACACTAATATCCTCCAAGACGAGCAATATAATATATCAATAACACAGACAAAATTATTACAAAATAAAAGCACATGTGTCATTCAATAATTCCTTTTAAGATAATATAACAACAAAAAACAAAAGCAAGTCACTTAAAGAAGCAAACCTCCAATTGCTTCCTCGACCCAGAATATGCAACAAGCAGGCTTTACGATTTACGGGTCTTCAGGTAGGCAGGGTCTGGAGGCAGGCCCAAGAAAAAGAGTTCACTGACGAGATTATGTACACTTGTCAACTTGTAAGTAAGCAAGTACTACCTAAAAAGGAACTACATGAACCAATTCTGATATCTTCAACTCATTCGCATGCCGGCTTGGTATCAAAGCTACTCAAGCAGATAGCGAAAGCTTGAAATGCAGATAGAGGATATTGATAATCCATGGTAAAGATGTCCTTCCCTCTCTTTCCAAATTGAAGTATTACTCGATCCTGCTCTGCTGAAGAATTTGGTTGTGAGGGATCGACTGCTACAACTAGCTGGAAGTTCTTAACAGAAGCAACTGTGACTCTTCCCCTAAAATTGAGACACCAACACTGGAGCTGCTCATGCCACCTAGGAGCTTTGTTCTTTAAGACCAATGGTTCACGCACCATCTCAACAGGTCTCAATTCTTCTGTGTGGCTTGTAGAAGAGAAATCCAATTTTTGATCATTACACATTGAAACAGATAAAACAGAGAACTCGTCCTCCACGGAGTGAGTGAAGGAAGTGGGTGTAGGAGCAGTTCCACCCTCCTGAACTGCTGAATTTGGAATGGACAGCATTGTGCAGAGCACCCTTCTTGGACCCCAGGTTCGGAGGACATTGAGTTCGTAACAGATAGTGGCAATGTTATAATTTCCACAAGGCACTCTTGGGGACACTTTCCTAGAGTGGAGCCTCTTGAAAGAGCGATTTTTTGGAAGGATTTCGACATTAGAAGGAGGCTGGTTGTCATATACAGTGAACTTGGTCCCAAGGAAATTTGATCTGCATGAAATTCCTGCTTATCAGTCTCATGCATTTTAAGAAAAGGGAAAGAGAAGAAATTCCTGTGAAATATCAAGATTGCTTGCCTCAATTTTCCAACATAGGTACTGCTGGCTCTTGAAAAATCATTGGGAACCAAAGATATCATGTAATCTGTGTTTGTGGCACGTCTTATCTTGCAGGCTGCAAGCAAAAGCTTCCCATTTTCTCCTTGAAGTGTTGTAGTTCAAAACGATAATTAATATACATTAGCACCACCCTGTAGAATCATACTTCTTATAATATATCCCTTTATCCTTCTACCAGCATCAGTGACATTAGTACTGTATCCCGACAAATCTAGTATGTGCTATGAATTACACAAATTTGGAAGGACAACACAATTTCAAGCAAAAAGGTCCAACTAATAATATGGTCCTTACAACACTGGGTGCAAGAAGAGACAATACCCCAAATAATTGTAGACAGCCATTGTCCCTATTGTTGTTCAAACAAATTTTCACTTAAAAACCATCAACTAGCACACTTATACTACATGATACCTTGTAATGTTTTATGTTCAATAGGCTACCATGAAGCTGTGACTACTTTAAATCACAGTAAATGTAATAAACATGTTCATCAACTCATTCATAAAAACCAGGAAAGATGACAAAATGAGATGAATAGCCCTTGCTCACAGACATGCCCACTAATCCAACTTCGGGTGTAAAACGAACCCAAGACCTCGAAGAAAACTCAAGAATCTTATGAACATAAATGGACACAAGAAAGTATGTCTTATGAAAGTCCCTGCCACTACACCAAAACTCAAGAATTTTGATTAAGGGTTAAATGATTATATTATTCTAACATGCCCACACAGGTCAAAGGCCCAATTTATGGGCTGAGAGTTGGATTCATGTGGCAGGGTATTTTTTCAAAAATTCTGCTTTAAATGCATGTTGTACGAGATTTGAACCTGGGTTGCTAGAGTCGGGAGGATGGTTAAAGTTAGATAGGGTTTTGGCGGAAGGAATTTTCATGGGGAAGGCAGGAGAGCTAGGGTTCCCTAACTTTGTACCATGTTAAAGTCCTGGCCATTACACCAAAATTTTATTGTTGTGATGAGGAATTAAATATTTATATTATTCAAACAAGGCTCAAGAAAGAATTGCAATTCTTTTTGCCATCTCTCTTTATTTGTCGATCTTCCTTCTCTATATTATTCTAGCGAACTTTGGCTCAATTGCTTCGGTGGTACTCCAAATTATACCCTATTAACAATAAAGTACCTAATGTATTATTCCTTACTTAAAAGTAACACACGTTATAATTAAGGTGTATCACAGTCCCTGTACCAACTTTCCGTTAAGTTGCTAACGGAAATGGGCTCAATTACTTCGGTGGTACTCCAAGTTATACCCTATTAACAATAAAGTACCTAATGTATTCACAACCGGGATTTTTTCTCTACACGTATTGAAGAAAGAAATTACAATTGTAAGTTACACATTAATAGCAAAAAATAATAATTAATTTATATTAATGTACAAAGAAAAGCACGTTTCACTTACACTAGTAGATAATGGACAACAGTAGAATATCCTACCTCCTTTGCACATTTTAAAAATTGGCGTCCACGATTTCAAGGTGTATTTGCAGTGAATAATTTGCACAGAGAAGTTCCTTCGCAATAACATGGGATCTTCGCAAGATCCCATTCCATTTCACTTGCTTCATTTGCTGCAATTTTGTCAACATAAACATTTTTAGGATCGGCTCTTCTTTTATTTTAGGGTTTCCACAATAAATTATTGCATGGTTTACACAATAAATTACTTTAGGGTTTCCATAATAATAACTACTGGTTAGGGTTTTCCTCTAATGTTGCTCTACTCTACTTCGAGGTTTTTCAAATTTTAGTGTTTTGGTAATAAAGAGAAACAAAGTGAGATTTGAAAATGACGGAAAGTTGATACATGGACTGTAATACACCTTAATTATAACGTGTGTTACTTTTAAGTAAGGAATAATACATTAGGTACTTTATTGTTAATAGGGTATAACTTGGAGTACCACCGAAGTAATTGAGCCCATTTCCGTTAGCAACTTGATGGAAAGTTAGTACAGGGACTGTGATACACCTTAATTATAACGTGTGTTACTTTTAAGTAAGGAATAATACATTAGGTACTTTATTGTTAATAGGGTATAACTTGGAGTACCACCGGAGCAATTGAGCCAGCGAACTTTCATAGGGTAGGGCTAAAGTTGATATAATCAATCTATGCAACCAATGGTTCTTTCTACATGTTAATCATTTCGCATGCACGCTTTGTGATTCCTTAGTTAACATAATAAAAAAAAGTTCATCTAAGGAATGTAATGTTATAAACTATTTTGCAGGTTTTAAAAGACGAATATGATTTAGATGTCCTGGGTATAGAGGCACATGTATAATTTGGTCCTTAGAGTAGATTAAGCGGGCCCGTTAGTGCCTACGGTCCTTAACTCTTTTATTTCACAAATACAACTGTTAGTGCCAGGGCACAATTTTTCGATGGAAAACTGAGAAAATGAAACAATTGTAAAAACAATGTTTCAAATCAACACTTCAAGGAAGGTGATTCTGAATTACGAGAATCTAAAAAGATTTCGTAATCAACAGCAATTGATCGTAGTACTTCTAAAAAGAAGATACAATCAGAATTACTGGCAGCAACGAAGAAGGTGACTGGCGAAAGATGGAAGAACTCCTGCTGGGGTGAATAATCACCTTTGCTCAAAGCTTTATTCGCCCTACACGAACAGCTTCCAGGAACCAGCAAGTTCGTCGGAGAACTTGGAACACTCCTGCTCTTCTGCCTCCTCGGATGGATACGAACTCTCGTGCAAAAGCAACGCTGGTGTGGTGCCTTTCCTCTCTCTCGAAGGCTGCGATCAGAACTGTGTTAAAGAACACTTCTGAATTCTCTGTTTACTTGTGCTAAAAAATACTTCGTAAACTTTCTGTGGTGGCTTCACTTTCTTGTATATACACAACCTTGTGAGAGAGAGAGGATGCCTTATATAGGTCCTGCAGCAACTGCTCAGTTGCCACAAAGTTAGGGTCGTGGTAAAAACTACCCCGAACATATAGCAACCGTCCAGAACGTGCAAACGCACGTTCTGCTGCAAGTTGCGCCAACTTCGCACACCCCGCGCTCCTTGCACTCTGTGCGACAGAGCGAGCACTGAACTGCGCGCACTGCACGCACTGCGCACACGGCGCACGCAGCGCAACCAGCGCGCCAGCGCAACTCGAGCAACCCGCGCAACCCAGCGCAACCTGAGCGCAACCTGGGCGCGCACCTGGGCAGCGCAACTGGGCATGCACAACTGGGCAGCGCAACTGGACTTGCGCAACTGGGCATGCGCAACTGGGCAGCGCAACTGGGCTTGCACAACTAGGCAGCGCAACATGGCAGCGCAAGTGGCTCGCACAACGAGCGCAACTAAAGCGCACGATGCGCCTAGCGACGATGCTGACGTGCCAAGTGCAAAGTGCACCAACAAAATGCCACATTACGCCTCATGAGCCCAAGAGCCCGAGTCCGAGTCCGAGTCCGAGTCGCTAAGCCCCTACGGGGCTTAGCTCCCATGGAAATAAATTTTCCAAGAGCAAAAAGCATGAATGCTTTCAATTGTTGATTTAGTCTTTTTCCCATTAGAAAAATAACCCCACATGGCACACCCATGTGCACCTCCACACCACATGTGCATCTCTAAAGAAGCAAAGCTAATATATAGAGATACAAGTCCTTTGGTCTAGCCGATGTGGGACTAAAATTCACTTTGTAAAAGACCAAAACCCAACAATCCCCCACATATCTCTATATATGAGTATAAGTGTTCCCTACAGTAACTGTCCATCATGCATTAGGAGAGATGTCGCTGACGACTTGAATCTTCCCGCATGGTTCAAACAACAGACTATAATACAAGAATGGACTAAGCCTTGAATTCTGCATCATAGCTGAAATTTTTTCCACTCACATAATGTAGTTACATGTGCTTCTGGCTACACATTAAAAGCCCTGTGCCAGCCTGGTTTCAGTGTATAATTTTGGGCGTCTACAAGTTTACCCTCAAGAGACGGCCTGATATCTCTTTGTTCATACACTATAGGTGAGTTCACTATAAAGAGACATGGCATGAAGTGCTTTGCGCTTCCCTTGCGGTGCTACGTCGCTATGACATGGCTTAAAGCCAAGGCAATACCCCTCCCTGGTAATCATCCCATATCTGGGAACCTTTGTAGTGTCAAACTACTGTAGCATGAGGCAACTGCCTCTTTGTAGTGCCAAACTACCCAGCATGAAGCCTTAGGCTCCCTTGTAGTGTTACGCCGTAACGATATGGCTTGCAAGGCCGAGGCTTTATCCCTAATCGGGTACCTCATCGTGGTGTCGTGCTACTGTAACATGAGGAACTCCTCCTCTTTGTAGTGCTGACTACACCCCTCTTTATTTAAATATACATCATTAGGCTAACTGCCTATTTGCGGTGCTACGCCGCTGTGACATGGCCTGCAAAGTCGAGGCTTTATCCTATTCTTGGGCAGCACCCCACATATAGGAACCTCATTGTGGAGTTACCCCACTGTGGCATGGAGTTTCACTCCTTGTAGTGCTGCTCTACCGTGCTTCCTGTAAAGCACACCAGGCATTCACTCTGCCTGAGAACTCATTAAGACAATTAAGCCAACCTTCCCACAGGAACCATTTTCTGCAGAAAACAACAGTGGACAACAGTGGTTATAGGTCCGTAACCTCTCCATGCCGAATAGAACATGTACCCACCATTCCTGATATTCTTCCGATTAGTGGTCCTCCCTTGAACCAAAAGCTAGATGCCTAGTAGATAAATCTTTGAACTATTAGCATAAAACTTTATGGTAGGAATACAATAATACAAAATCAGAATGCCTTCAAGTCCATTTTACAAGCTGTGTCATCGACCAGCTGGCGCTTGAGGCCCTTGGTGAACGGATCCGCCAGGTTCTCCTGACTCCGAACATCAATCACTGTAATAACACCTCTCTTGATAAGATCGTGTACTGCCCTGTGCTTCAACCGCACAGTCCTCTTCTTCCCGTTGAAGAGGTCATTTGATGCCACCGCCGCAGTCGCCTGGTTGTCGCAGTATATCGGTATCGTCGGTATTTGCGCCCCAACCACTGGAAGATCATACATGAGCTCCCGAAGCCATTCTGCTTCCTCGGCTGCGGTATCAAGTGCAAAGAACTCAGATTCCATGGATGACCGCGAGAGCATAGTCTGCTTCTTCGACTTCCACGATATAGCAGCTCCATCCATTGTGAAAATGAATCCACCTGTGGACCTCTCGCTCTCCACCTCTGAGCACCAGCTGGCATCACTGAAGCCTTCCACTACCGGCGGATCTCCGCTGTAGTACAGTGCATATGTTTGAATCTTCTTGAGATATCTCATAACCCGTTTCACAGCTTTCCAGTGTTCAGCACCTGGGTTGCTCGTGAAACGACTCAGCATTCCTACGGCGAAAGCTATGTCAGGCCTTGTGGCAGTAGTTGCATACATCAAACTTCCGATTACGCTTGGAGACTCCAGCTGCCTGACGCTTTCTCCTGAATTAGGCTTCAGCTTCAGATCACACCTGTACGGCGTATCGATCCCTTGAAGATCCCGATACCCATAACGAGTGATCATTTTCTCAATATAATGAGACTGTGACAGCGCTAGTCTAGTGTCTGTCCGGATGATCTTGATCCCTAAGAACACATCAGCTTCCCCCAAGTCCTTCATACTGAACTTGCTTGAGATGAATTTCTTTGTCTCCGTGACACAGCTAATATCCGTACCTAGGATAAGCATGTCGTCTACGTACAGACAAACGATCACACCTCTTCCATCAGCGAACTTCGTATAAACACACTTGTCCGTATCGCTGATCATGTAGCCATTTGACCTTATAACTTTGTCAAATTTCTCATGCCATATCTTGGGAGCCTGTTTAAGACCGTACAAAGATTTCACCAACTTGCAGACTTTGTCTTCAAGACCCCTGATGACAAATCCTTCTGGCTGTTGCATGTAAATCTCTTCGGTCAGCTCGCCATTTAGGAAAGCCGTATTCACATCCATCTGATTTATCACCATCTTATGTATTGCTGCAAGAGCAATTAACATTCTGATGGTGGTCATCCGGGCTACTGGAGCATACGTGTCAAAATAGTCAATCCTCTGCTTCTGAGAAAACCCCTTGACTACCAACCTAGCCTTGAACTTGTCAATAGTTCCGTCTGCTTTCATCTTCTTCTTGAAGATCCATTTGCATCCGATGGGTTTCGCTCCTTCAGGAAGATCAACCAACACCCAAGTGTTATTTGAGGTGATAGAATCAAATTCATTGTCAATCGCCTCCTTCCAGAAAACCGCGTCTCTGGTCTTCATCGTCTCGTCATAGGTAAGCGGATCTGCTTCCACATGATAGGTGACAAAGTCACTTCCGAAGTCCTTCGGCCTCCTCACTCGCTTCGTTGACGGCTCAGCGAGATCTAGTTCAACCGTTGTTTCAACAACAACATCTTCTTGGACCACATCTTTATTGAAGACCTGCGCACCCTCATTATTCTCCGGAACATCCGCAAGAACAATATTTTTGTGCCTTGCAAATTTGTCTTCAAAATATTCTGCGTCGCGAGATTCAATGATATGATTTGACTCAAAATCAAGAAATCTCCGAGCATCACTCTTCTCGGCATACCCCAAGAAGATCATCTTTGTAGTCCTTGTCCCAAGCTTCTGAATCTTCAGATCTGGAAGCTTGACATACGCCAGACACCTCCACACTCGAATGACATTCAAGTTAGGTCTGACCTTGAACCAGAGTTCATGAGGAGTAACGTCAGAAGTCGCATGAGGCACTCTATTTAGAATAAAAGTGGCCGTCAATGCAGCTTCTCCCCAGTAGCACTTAGGAAGACCCGCAGTCAACAACATTGAGTTAATCATTTCTGTTAACGTTCTGTTCTTCCTCTCTGCTACTCCATTTGATTGAGGAGAGTACGGAGCCGTAGTCTCATTGACAATTCCATGTTCTTTGCAGAACGATGCGAATTCATGAGACCTGTACTCCCCACCTCGATCACTTCTTATTCTTTTGAGTTGTTGTCCAGTCTGCCGCTCAGCTTCGGCTCTGAACTCCTTGAACTTCTCGAATGCTTCGTCTTTAGCCTTCAGCAAGTAGACGAACGCATACTTTGAGAAGTCATCGATGAAGGTTATGAAATACTTCATCCCGGCCTTTGTAGAGAACTGTTTGAAGTCACAGATATCGGAGTGTACCAACTCCAGAAGATCTGTACTTCGATTAACCCGAGGAAAGGGTTTCCTTGTGATCTTTGTTTGAGCACAAACTTCACATTTCTCTACCTTACCCCCACACTTGGAGATAAGTCCTAGACTACACATTCTGTTTATTCGTTTGCAATGAACATGTCCTAGCCTATTATGCCACAACTCAAGAGTATAAGCAGAATGAGTGATTTCATTAATCACATTAATTACATTGGACTGATTTACAAGCTGAATTTTGAATATTCCTTCGGTATAAAAAGCTTCCCCGAAATATGTTCCTTTGATAGACATCAGCATCTAGCCAGTATTGATGTCCATCCTGAGGCCTGTGTTGCAGAGTAAGCCTCCCGAGATCAGGTTCTTGGCGATAGCAGGTACGTGCTTCACGCCTTGAAGCGTCAGTGACTTCCCCGAAGTCAGCTTCAACACCACCGTCCCGATCCCGAGCACTTCAGCTTGTGCCTGGTTCGCCATCATAACCACTTCAGAAGTAGGTGTGTAGGTGGTGAACCACTCCTTACTGGAGCAGACATGGCAGGAGACTCCAGTGTCTACCCACCAGTGAGAGTCAGTCCTTACCGCATCAACCTGCGCAATCATAGCAACAACGTCAGTGATCATAGATATCTTACTAGGCTCTCCTTGCTCTGATTGCTTGGTCTTTGCTTTGCATTCATTCTTGAAGTGGCCCTTCTTGCCACACTTGAAACAAGGCATCTGCGACTTTGCCTTCTTTTGCTTGAAGGAAGTCCCCTTCACGTTTAGATTGTTAGGGTCCTTCTTCTTGCTGTGGGAAGCCGCCTGCTTTCCCTTTGGTTCCTTGGTATGAACCAGATTGGCGTTAGCCAATTGCTTGGACAGTGCGTCTACCTTCAGTTGAGCCCGCATCTGGTCCTCAACATAGATTTCCTGCAAGAGATCTTCAAGGCTGATCTCAAGCTTCTTCCTATGCATGTTTGCATAGAACTTACTCCACCCAGTGGGGAGCTTTGATACAATCCCTCCAACAACAAACTTGTCGGAGAGGGGCATCGCCTCGTCTTCCAACTTGTGTCGCAGCTTCAGAAATTCTTTTACCTGCGGCAGTATGGACTTCTCGTCCTCAAAGAGCCATTTGTGATATTTTTCAACCACAAATATCTTGCTCCTGTTTTTGTCTTCTTCGTACAGTTTCTCCAGAGACTCCCATGTCTCTGGCAATTAGTTTCTTACTGTAGGATTCTGCTAGGGAATCCTCCATAGTATTCAGGATAAGCAACCTGCAAATGCTATTCTCCCTTCTCCATTTGGCCTGAAGTTTAATAGCCGCTGTGATTGCGGCAGCAGACCCAGTATCTGGAATAGTAGGTTCCTCTTCAAGAAGCACGTGATCAACGTCTCTAAGTTGAAGAGTGAGATAAACCTTCCTCTTCCAGACTTGATAATGCTCTCCATCAAACTTTGTTAACTTACAAAAGTCAGTATTGAGGAGTGAAGCATTAAAGTTTTCCATCGTAGCAATAAAGCTTTGAGATTGTTAGTGCCAGGGCACAATTTTTCGATGGAAAACTGAGAAAATGAAACAATTGTAAAAACAATGTTTCAAACCAACACTTCAAGGAAGGTGATTCTGAATTACGAGAATCTAAAAAGATTTCATAATCAACAGCAATCGATCGTAGTACTTCTAAAAAGAAGATACAATCAGAATTACTGGCAGCAACGAAGAAGGTGACTGGCGAAAGATGGAAGAACTCCTGCTGGGGTGAATAATCACCGTTGCTCAAAGCTTTATTCGTCCTATACGAACAGCTTCCAGGAACCAGCAAGTTCTTCGGAGAACTTGGAACACTCCTGCTCTTCTGACTCCTCGGATGGACACGAACTCCCGTGCAAAAGCAACGCTGGTGCGGCGCCTTTCCTCTCTCTCTCGAAGGCTGCGATCAGAACTGTGTTAAAGAACACTTCTGAATTCTCTGTTCACTTGTACTAAAAAAACACTTCGTAAACTTTCTGTGATGGCTTCACTTTCTTGTATATACACAGCCTTGTGAGAGAGAGAGAGAGAGGATGCCTTATATAGGCCCTGCAGCAACTGCTCTGACGTGCTAAGTACAAAGTGCGCCAACAAAACGCCACATTACGCCTCATGAGCCCGAGTCCGAGTCGCTAAGCCCCTACGGGGCTTAGCTCCCATGAAAATAAATTTTCCAAGAGCAAAAAGCATGAATGCTTTCAATTGTTGATTTAGTCTTTTTTCCATTAGAAAAATAACCCCACATGGCACACCCATGTGCACCTCCACACCACATGTGCATCTCTAAAGAAGCAAAGCTAATATGTAGAGATACAAGTCCTTTGGTCTAGCCGATGTGGGACTAAAATTCACTTTGTAAAAGACCAAAACCCAACAACTACTACCAACCACCTACAGGTTCTTGTGTGCACAAGAAATGAATGGTAGAAAACTACAAGCAAAGAACAGTAAAAGTGTAAAACACTTCAAATCAATCCTTGGCTACACAAGACACGAATGGTGTAACACTAGAAGCAAATAATAATAATTGAACACTTATAATAGAAGCAACACTTCAAAAAGAAAGAGCATGTGAAATTTAGTTAATACTTTAAAAGGTGATTTTATGAGGTAGCTTAGTAATATACTAATGATCAGTGAGCTGGGTTATTCTAGAACTAGGCATCAGTTGTACACAGATGTTATGAGTCGCTGATGTACACTTTCTTTATGTAGCTGATTTAATTACTAAACTTTACTCTTAGAAATAACAAGCAAAAACAAGGCACATGGCATAAAAATGATATGCACTTAGTATCTTGAAGAGAGAACAAGAAACAAGAGTTATATATCCAAAAGGAAAGGGTGAATGAAAATGTTCAGAAATTTATAGAAGAAATGTGAGAAAAGAGGAGCTGTGAATGTGCACAGTCAATCCCTGTGAGCATAAACAAGGCAATTAGTAGTATGGCATAAAATTGATATGCACTTACTATCTTGAAGAGAGAACAAGAAAAAGAGTAATATATCCAAAAGGAAAGGGTGAATGGAAATGTTCAGAAATTTATAGAAGAAATGTGAGAAAAGAGGAGCTGTGGATGTGCACAGTCAATCCCTGTGAACGTCCACTTGTCACATCATATGTCATTCGCTTCAGTTCATATATTTGCTCACATTTATCTGATAAGCTAGAAAAGCATCATTTGCTGACTTCAATTTCTTTCCCTGCTCCCTTTCTGCCATTGTTAATTCCATTCTCTTCTATCCTTTCACTTCAATCCAACATTAATGTCACACCCCTCCAGAAGGATTAAATCAACACTCTTCGCCCCATAGCATCACCATAGTAGTTAGTATGTAGAGCACTTGACTTAGACTGGCTTCACCTCAGTAAGGCCGAAGTACCCTGCCCCTCCCCTTCTTCCATTACTGTAGCTTTGCGCATTTCGAAGCCGAATATATAGGGCTTCAACTTTGAGGATCTGAGACTAATATCTGAGATATAAGTTCTGTTAGAAACTTTGGTACTCCCCTTTTGCAACTAAGTCGGCCAAGCCAGTTGGAAGATCGCAGAAGCGATGCTTTATGAAGTGTCGAAGTGGCTTAGGTTGTTGGCCGAACCCAACAAGATGCCCAACCCCAAACAACTTAGCTGACGAGTGAGCCAGCTAAGTTATACCTAAAGCGGCTACACGCCCACTACCTCCAAAATAAGAATATTATTCGGCTTCATATTTCAAGTTTCAACATTTTATATAAAAATCTCTTTTAGGACTTTCAATGCATGACTGTGAGCACCTTCTTGGTATTTGGAGGAACCTTTTGTCAGATCTCAAACTAGGATTTGGTCCATTTGTAAGAAACTAGTGTACTCTCTTTTTGTGCTAACAATCACTCCCCGTTATCCTCTCACAAAGGTAGGCACACCACAAAACCGCATGATGTATTGTTCTCATGTTTTTATATCTTTCAATACACAAGAAGTATCTTACAATAAGATACACTTCTATATATTACTATTTCATTATGTATCAGTTGATCCAATGCAATATATACAATGTTATAGAAAGTGCTATATGGTTGTTATGCGACAAGGGGATGCCTAACACCCAGGCGACTAGACGGATTTATGCGGAAAAAAGCGTTAGCATTAAAAAAAAACTTAGAAGTTTCTAGTTCATTAAAGTAATACAAAACGGTATATTTACATGTGTATATAAAATAAGGATTACATTACAAAGAACTTTAGCAAACATTCAAATGGACCAAAGACTACAATAACAAGTATTGATCAATATAATTTATAATTCATCAAAAATAATATAATATGAAAACAAAATTAATATAAATATTTTTCGTATAGGCCAAAAATGACCAAGAAAATACAAGTGATCATGCCAAAAGATAATTTTTGAACAAAATATTGTACCAAAATCAAGGCGGCGCTTTCTTTTTTGGCTGCATAAAGCTGCTTTTCTCCCCACATAACGTCGTTTATTCCCGCACAATGTCGCCTCCCGCATATAACGCACAATATACTAAAATTTTTGTTGATGGGTAGACGCGTATTTTCTAGGCGTCGCTTTTTAACGCATTTAAGAACACTATATATATATATATATATATATATATATATATATATATATATATATATATATATATATATATATATATATATATATATATTACAAATTCCAAAAAAATTGTATTGATACAAGCAATGGTTTTAACCATTGGTTTATGATCCAATGGTTCTTATTAAATGGACTTTCTTGTAATATAACTAGGAGCAATCATTATGAGGGAACATCAATTAATGTTGTGTTTTGATTTTGACTTATTGGTTACCTTCTACTGTAGGTCATCCTTTACTTCAATTTTTAAGAAAAATGATAGCATGTTAAGATGACCTGCTATAGCAGGTAAAGTCAAAGCCTAGAAGACAACTTTCACAATTTACTATACATTTGTTTTGTTTGTATGCGTACAATTTTTTTGGAGTTTGTACTGTAGAATTACCATATATATATATATATATATATATATATATATATATATATATATATATATATATATAAACAAAACCCTTCCACTTTATTCATAAAAGGCACAAAGTGCCGAAGCCTTTACGCCGAAGCCTTTACTAGAGACACCTCCGAGAGGGGGGGGGGGGGGGAAGACAGAAGGAAAAGAAACTACACAACAAAACACGGTCGAGTTCCTCGTAACATCAAGAAAGCGTCGACGCCCAAAAAGCCTGGAGACCGTGGTTGCAAACCTTGCTAACTTTGTATACTTGACGAAGGGATTCGCGGATGAGCTGATCGGCCGAGAATTGATGGCCCTCGTATCTAACTTTGTTCTTGTTTTTCCAAATGACCCAAGTGATAGCGGCCGCGACGATCTGATGTCCGTGGAAAGCATTGCCCCATTGGACCAGGAGATCGTTGAAGCCCCTTCCACATAATGGTTGACTGAATCTACGGGATAGGGTGTCCCAAGCCTTGGCCGCAAGATCTCCGTGACGGAGGATGTGCTCTTCTGTTTCCTGTTGTCTCTCCCTGCAGCAGTGGCAAGCTGAAGCCAAACTGAAGCCGATGTTGTTGAGGTTGTCGTCGGTGGAGAGTTTCCGTCTAATGGCCCTCCATATGAGAAAAGACCATTTTTTGGGAATGCAGTTATGTCAGAAGAGACCTAAATTTGGGGAAGGAGTACCTGAGCCGCGGGCTAGGCGTCTGGCGGAGGCCGCTGAGAATGCGTCGTTGGCGGTGATAGACCAAAGCAGGCTGTCTGGAATGTCTGAGATCTTCGTGGTGTGGAGTTGTGTCTCTACCCATACCAATCCAGTCCCGCACCTTAGTCCAGTTCCAATCGTCCGTAATGTCCCAAATCTCTCTGATCTTGCTGTGGACTGGGGCGGCCGGTTGGCGGGGAAGAAGATCATCTCCAGCCCACCGCTCGAAGAAAAGATAGGAATTGCCTGAGCCCAGCTGGAGACGGATAACTGGTTCGGACAGGCTATGACCATGCAGGATGCGACGCCATGCTGCGGAGGATCGGCAGTTGGAGGTCGCGTTGGACGGGTGAGTGTGTTTAAAATATCTGGCCTTCATGAAGCGAGTCAAAAGATTCCTGCCGACCCGGAGTTTCCACCACAGCTTCATGGAGAATGCGTCAACGATGTGTGCCAGCCGATCGAAACCAAGGCCGCCATCTTCCGTGGGTTTAGCCATGGTGTCCCAGCTGGCCCAATGGTGCTTGTCCTTGCCATCGTTGTGTCCCCAGAAGAAGTTGGAGAAGAGGTGCTCAATGGTAGTTAACACTTTTTTGGGTGGGGAGCAAGCCGCTAGGGTGTAAACGGAAATGGATGTAAGGACATGTTTGATCAAAATCATCTTGCCCCCGGGGATAGCGTAGCGTTGTGCCACCCTTCGAGTTTTCTTTTGATTTTACTCACCAGACTCTCGAAAATGCTCGTGGTGGACCTCCCGTACACCAATGGACAACCGAGGTAGGTGAACGGAAGCGACGGCGAAAGATGTGATATTGGAGAGAGTGGCAGTGTGATCCCGCTTGGACTTGTGGTGGACGTATATCACACTTTTGTTAGGGTTGACCCGTTGACCGGAACATGATGCGTACCTTTGCAGCGTGTTGTGGATAGCTTGCACGAATCCGACATCTCCGGATGAGAAGATGAGAATATCGTCCGCATAAGCAAGGTGGGTGATGATCGGACAACCGCTAGTGGTGTGGAATTGGTGAAAGTTCGGTGTTGTAGCCAACTTGTTCAGGTTTCTGCTGAGGGCTTCCGCTGCAATGATGAAGATGGTGGATGATAGGGGGTCTCCTTGCCTGACGACGCGGCTGGCTTTGAAAAAACCTTCGGGTTGCCGTTGATCATCGTGGAGAACCAGGAATTGCTTATCGATCTCCAAACAATGTTTGTCCAAATTTCGGAGAAGCCAAAGGCTCTGAAGACCCAAATCATGAATTGCCAGTCGAGTCTGTCATAGGCCTTTTCCATATCTATGTAGAATTACCATATATATATATATATATATATATATATTGTTCCTTGAGTCATGGAATGTTTACTTTTTTAATCTGAATTTTTTAACTAGATAGGCTTGTAAACTAAAGGGGTTAGCATTATTTGGTTTTGGACTGAGAACAGAACCGAATAAGAGATTCGATTCGATTTGAAAAATTTCGATTCAAGTTTGGTTTTGAAAATACTAAAATTTCTGTTTCGGTTTTGGTCCAAGAACGAAAACGGATATGACTTATGAAATTATATAAATAGCCTCAATTCTATGCATATTTTATGTAAATGTGCATAACAACTAGTCCAACATTGGACCCAACTTTGAAATACAACAATTGTATGTCTAAAAATTATTATTTTGATATAATTTAATCACAATCCCAACTTTGGTCCATGTGAGACTCGTCTCACAGTATCGGTATTTATATACGGATACGTATTTTGTAGTATATTTCGTATTTTTTTGGTTTTCGTAATGCTTTAAAAATTTTCCTAACTTATAGATTTTTCCTTGGCCGGCATGCCGCTAGTATACCGGAGTATACCGACGGCATACCGTCTAGACAGATTTTCCATATTTGAGATATTTTCGATTTCAGATATTTTCATGAATAGTGTTTCCGATATTTTGATGAATAGTGTTTTGGATATTTTGATGAATAGTGTTTAGATATTTTCATGAATAGTGTAGATGCACCCTATTACCCATTGGATATTTGGTTTTGTTTTGATGGTTAGGATTGACTTAGATTTTGACACGGATCACGATCCGACGGTTAAGATTAATTCCTCCTTCTATATATACCATTTTACTTTCTCTCTCCTCTCTCTTTTCATTCTTTTCACTCTCTCTTCATTTTTTCTTCCCTCTCTCCCCCTTGGAGCTTGCCAAGAGCTTGGCCTTGAGGCCTTGGGTGTGGTGTCTAACCCCCCTAGGAGGAGGAGTAGAAGATTAGGCTTGGAGCTTAACCTAGGCAAGTACATCTTGCCAAATCCATGAACCATTTTGTTTTGTTGTCATTTTTGTTTCCTTTGGTATTAAATGCTTAGAATTGTTCTAAACTCATTTTGTTAAGAATGTTTTCCTTGTGATTCTCATCTATATGCATGTTTCCAAAATTGGTTTAAACAAGGTTTTGATTTTCTGTTAAAACCCAATATGGACTTAGTAGAAAACTTGGTATCAAGAGTGATACTAGTGTTACCATCATGTATCTTGGTCACATATACATATATGAGGCCCTCACATAGTTTGTATATCATGGATTTTGAGTTTGGTGGCAATCGGAACCCGTTTCGGTGTCCCGAGAACCTCTGTTTGGGAGTATTTTGAGGTATTGACCTATCAAATGTTTTGATTTGTGAAAACTAATACTTCCATGTTGTAGGAAATTCAATTCTATTCAATTTTGACTTTTGAAAATCCGAATTTCGATTTAAAACGAAGTTTTTATGGCCGAAACAAGGTTTGGCAAAATTCTGAATTTTGTTGCTGTTTGAAAAACCGGTATACCGCCGGTATACCGCAGTATACCGCCGGTATGCCATTTTTGCACCAGAAACTTTCTGTTTTTAGGCCGGTATACCGCCGGTATGCCGCAGTATACCGCCGGTATGCCGTTTTATGCTGTTTTAGTCTGTTTTTGCCCGTTTCTGCCCGTTTTTGTCCGTTTTTGATATTTTCTTCGATTGTAATGATTTCTTAACATGATTAGATGATCTTGTATAGTTAGAGAATGCTTGTACACCCTATATACACTTGACACAAGCACATGTTCAATCATTTTCTATGAAATGTACTTAGCTTTAATTATTATTTCCCACATGCCATGATATGTCTTTGATAGATTCTTTCTTACAAGCTATGTTAATTGTTGCCATGCCTTCTTTGCTTACATGATAGTGGCCCGTCGTGGCGTACTTTTCTTACATGTCTCCTTTGCTTACTAGATAGTGACCCGTCGTGGTGCACTCTTGTACATGTCTTTCTTTGCTTACATGATAGTGGCCTGTCATGGCGCACTCCCTATAGTGGCTCGTCGTAGCGCACTACCAGCTTCCAGTTTATGATATTTTCTTGTTGTGGCTTATTATGGTGCACATTCTCGTTATTGTCCAGTCTTGCATGCTCATGTCTAGGATGGATTCTGCGGAATGCCACACCCAGAATCCAAGAAAATGGTAAGGATTATATAACTAGATTGATCATTAGAACATGGGTGGGGAGGATTTCCCAGTTACCTGTTGCCTTTGGTCTAGGTCGTTATAACATTTAATTAAGGGTTTGGAGCTATCCGTCGAGATGAGCACTCTCCCAGCTTCACCGTCGCGTGGGAGCACAAAGTCACACTTGTAATCACTTCCCGGCATGACCAATAGGTGGCAGCAGGCAGGTAACCGGACTTAGAATTCTCAAACTTGCATTTGTTAGTAATTAGGATTGTGACAACCCTAGTTAGCTAATGTATAAAGCCGTACTCATTGCTTGGCCGTGACTATTGTATGGAGTCCAGTCTAGTCTAGTTTGTCTAGGCAGTGTTCGGATTTGTTTATTTCAGTACATCTTTGTTTATGCTTTACTTTTGCCGGTAAATGATTAGATACTAAAGTTCTGTTCAGGAGAAGGGTTACAACCCCGGTCCTTGTTTGATTTACGAGTTGTAACTTGGGTTCCAGAATACTTCCTAAGTCATCTAATCATTTGTCGTTCTATATAGACTTAACATGCTCACATGCTCCAGTTACATGACATGCTCACATGCTCCAGTTACATGACATGCTCACATGCTCCAGTTACATAACATGCTCACATGTTCTAGTTACTTAACATGCTCACATGTCTAGTTTATGTTTCATGTTCACATGCTTCCTTTTTCTTACATGTACACAGTTTATATTACGTCACATGTCCTTTACTTTATGCTACATGTTGCTTTACTTATTGTCTTTCCTATTCTCGGGATAAGTGCATTGGTAGCGCACGAGTCTCGATTTGCTTTTATTCATCTCTCTCTCTATCCATTGCTATGATTTGCATGCTGGTTTTAGTTCATAGTTTGGCTTCCTTTGTGGTACTTGCTATTGGGGGTCTGACCCCACTGGTTTTGCATTGACCAGATCTGATAGAGGAGCCCGGAGGATCTTCCGTACCTTCCACTCGTTGGTGATTACCCAGAGCACCAGAGTACCTTAGTGGGTTTTCTATTTTATTCTCCCACTAGTTATGTACATTATTCTTTTGTGGCGTTTAGCCTCCGAGCACGTGTTTAGCTCGTGTTTTGGACTTGACATTTAGCCTATGGGCCAGAACATGATTTGCGTATTCTAGACTATAGCTAGAGCTTATCATGTATGACTATTACTCTTGCTAGTCTTCACTCTGTATTACTAGCTTCATGATCATTGATATATGATAGTTTGGGACGCTTTACTATTTATATTCCAGTTGATCTTACTTCTTGTGTATTGTTTACTGCCTGTGATTGAGATACCTAGGATTGCTTGACCTAGGATCGACTGTTGGCTTGTAGTAGTAACCCCCATCTATACAGCTTATATGTTATTTCGGAGTACTGGAGTACTTTGGTATACGTAGCTGGCCTGGTCCGCCCTACTTGCCAGTATTCTGGTTCTGGGACGTTTCGAGGCATGCAACAACACCAGAGCTCGACATGCAACATGAAGATGTTTTGGTCCAGGGTCATTGGATGAACTATAGAAGACATAATGTATGGAATGAAAAAATCTTTTTGTGAAAAAGAGAGATCATGAGTGTTGTAAGCCTAATTGGCATTTTCACTTCGGCTATTAAAAGCCTTTGTAATCTACTTTATTATCAATAAAGATTTGCTTTGTATACTTTGATGTGTCTCCACCTTTTTCTGCTGCTTATGTATTGAATTAAGACAACAATTTTGAGAATCTGTCATCTTGCCTTGCACGAGTGCAACTCCAGACTCATACGACATTACGCTCCAAGCGAGGACGATTGATTCGGATGAAATCGATGCGAGTACGAGCAATTTTTTGGGTCGGGGAGTAACAAAATAGTATCAGAGTGATTATATCCTTTGGACCTTGAACGAATCCCTTTGACCCTGAGTTGCTTCCGCTATCAAAATCAGTTGGCCCAAAGTTGTTTTCGCAATTTCATGGCTCATGGATCTACTCGATGCTACACTGGATGTTCCATACAATAAGTCTAAATACTTGAATGTGTCTTGCTGCATGTGCTCTGAAATTTACGTGATGTTGTCGAGTAATGCAGCAAAATATTGGTTGCATCAAGTGTAACCCCTTGAAATTGATTTCAAAATATTTCTTGGACTTATGAAATCTCTTCCTAATTTTTTAAAAATTTTCTAAATTTTTTAAAAATCACTAAATTATTTAGTATTATTATTTTTCGTCATGGTTATTTAAATTCTTCGCCATGACTTACTTAGTCATGATATGACTAGTCCATGGATTTGGTTTTGGGTCATGGCACATGGGCTATGGTAAAAACTAATTCTTGTTAGCCAATTAATTAGTTTGCTAAGTATTGTTAATGGTCCATGGCAAGCTAAGCCATGGAGCCTTCTAGAATATTCCACACCCACACCCATATTCCTTTATTTCCCCTCGTCCCCTTACATATTACAATTTTGCCTTATGGCCCAAACTTGGCCGCCAAGCACCCCAACCCTATATAATGGGGCATTCCCCATTATTTTTCAACACAAAATTTCTATTACACAATTATTACACAAAATCTATTACACAAGGAATTCCTAAATTCTATCTCTGCCTGGCCGAGCTCCTTTCCCGGCCATTCCCCGCCACCCTCGGCCGCCCACTCCTCCCCCTGTCTCCGTTCTGACCAGCCCGAGCTCCGGCCATCATCCAACCCTAGACCCAGACTCTTCCAGCTTCGGCAACAACTACCAAAGCTACTGCCACCCTCATAGTACCAGAACACCGCCACCATTCATCACCACTACCATCACCACTGCCTCCACACTACCCCGCCGTGGTCCCGGCTACATACCAACCCACCGACCCAAACCCCATCGGATGCTGCCACCATCACCAAACCGCCATCACCACCACCTCCACCTCATTCCGATCCTCTGATCCCCCGACCCCACCACCATAGCCGTGCATTACCACCTCCTCGTACCTATTCGGTGTCGCCTTTATGCGTCGAACCTCGTCGAGCCTCTGCGACGCTGTTGTGGTCAGATCCGGCCGCCAGAAGCCCTCTGTGACCTAGATGTCCGTCGCCGAGTCCCAACACGCTGTATCGTACCCCCAGCCAGATCCGCACTCGAGTGCTCGCCACCCACCGAAGCAGTGCTCCTCCAGCGCTGCCCCGATCTAGGAATCTCCGCGTCGCCGCCTCTGCTAGGCCACACCAGCCTCCACGCCCGGTCGCGCTCCCGTAGTGAGTCGATCTCTCTCCCCTCTCTCGTGTCCTCTCCCCTCTCTTTTGTGTCCACTCTTTCTTCCCTAGTGTTGTGTCCCTCCCTTTCTCTCTCTCGCGTCTCTTCCTCCCTCTCCGATCCCTCTCTTACTTTCTCTCTCTATTCTCTCTCTCTCTCTCTCACTGTATATATATATATATATATATATATATATATATATATATATATATATATATATATATATGGGCCATTCTACAATGCATCCCATGGAAAAGGATGTATCGATACATCACATATCTGAACCATTGGATGTTGATCCATTGGTTCAAATTGAATAATAGAGTAGAAACATCATTTAGTGCTGATTTTGACTCTTGAACTCTTAGTAACTTGCTATAGCAGGTCATTCTTCACTTTAATTTTTTTAATGAACACCCTAAATTAACTCATATTTACTCTCTCTTTCATCCATCCAATTTAATATTATGTGCATCTACGTATAAATTTTATAAAAATAATTATGCATCTACGTATAAATTCCGTAATTTGTTTTTTTGGTTATAAAACTACAGGTCGTGGTGGTGGTGGTGGAAGGAGAAAAGAAGATGAAGAAGGAAAGAAGAATCGGTCCGGTTCGCGTCGGACGTCGTCGAGCCCTCCTCGAACAACGAGGAGTACCAGCGGCGCCGCTCCTGCAGGCTCCCGGCTTAGTAAATTTTACTGTCCATGCCATTGTCAGAAATTTTATTTTTTCATCTAACAATTTAATATTTTTGGTTATAAAGCTGCAGGCCATGGTGGTGGTGGTGAACGGAGGAAACCTGCTTCTGAAGTCGGGCGGATCATCTGCTCACATATTGTAAAAAAAAAATCTGTTTTTGTTTTTTAACGATAATATTTTTTACTGTTCTAATGATAATATTTTTGAAGAGAACGATTTTTTTTTGTATTGTGACATTTTGTCATATTAACCATCTTTCTAATATTACAGTATTTTAATATCATTTACCAAAGTATATTCGAATTTTTATGTTAACAAAGTATGGTACATTTAGGACGGGGAATGGCCATTCTTTGTGCTTTTAACACGAAGAATGACCACTCTCCGTGCTTTTAACAAAGTATGCTATATTTAGGACGGAAAATGTTCAAGTATCTCATTCATTTTTTATCAGATATTTACAGTATTTTAAATATCATTTACCAAAGTATATTCGAATTTTTACGTTAACAAAGTATGGTACATTTAGGACGGGGAATGGCCATTCTCCGTGTTTTTAACGCGGAGAATGGCCACTCTCCGTGCTTTTAACAAAGTATGGTACATTTAGGACGGGGAAATGTTCAAGTATCTTATTCATTTTTCATCAAATATTTACAATTTTTTAATATCGTTTACCAAAGTATATTCATTTAATATTAAAGCTTGTTGAAGAAAATCTAAATATCATTTAATCAGGATTCACTGTATGGCTGCACAAAATAGGGTGACGAAAAGAAATTTTTTACGAGTGTGTGAATATAATTAACCTACTATCCAAGAGAATTTTGCTTACATTACATACTTTGCTTCAGCAATAACAAGGGATAAACATGCAGGATTATATTATACATTACATTAACATCGAATTCATACTGATGGCATCGATGTACTGATTATTTACAGAAAGCAAAACACATTCCAATCAAATGAAGTTTTAGTGATCCCAGGAATGCATCTGGAATGAGGCCAGCTGTAAACCCTAATAATGCACCCAGGACTTATGAAATCTGTGAAGGCCATCTGCAAATCAAAGAAATACACCAAAAAATTAAAATCATCTGTGAAGGCCAACTGCAAATCAAATAAACGCTTCAACCAAATAAATCATAATTAAATTAAGTATACTTCATTCCAAGTCCAATAAACTGCATAATCCACGTTATAATAATCTGCCCAATACACGTTAGTAATTCAACATAGAACATGCATAATTCACAATACAATAATCCAAACAAATATCAGACCTACTCTAAATTCAAGACCATATTATATTTTCCAAACAAATTATGAACCATGCACCGCAACGGTGCTTAGTACAAGCAAAAAGTTTAGTCTTACAATATTTCAAACACATAATTTAGTTTGATCGCCAAGACCAACAAATATTCAGGACCATATTACAATTCAAATATTACTTCCAAATTGAAATAAAAGTTTCAAAACTCAAATATGAATCTTCATCTCCATCTTCTTCTTCTTTTTTCTTCTTTTTTTCTTCTTCCTCAAAATATCCTTCACCTACACCTTGAGGGACAGAATAAGAAATGATAGTCAGTATGGACTTACTGTATATATAGAAATGACATCCAGAAACATAAATAGAAGTATCAAAGTGAGGGCTAGCATTAGAGTGTTAATGTGCACAGTATATTTTTTTTTACATAAGAGTATCAAACACTGCAGGTTCTAACATTAGAGTATCAATGTGCACGGTGCAGGTTCTATGATACGACCCTATTTTGTATCTATCACTGAGTATTGAGTACACTCTCCAGTTAGCTCAATTGTTAGGTTACTCTCAAGGACTCTCTCTAGTGTCAGGATACCAAGCAAGTTTAAGTGCCTGGCTTACCCTTAAGTACAACCTATATTATAGCAGTGTGCTCATGCTTATAATACCAAATATCACTGACTGAGGGAGTATTCCAGCTCAGTCCTAACTCTAGTATTAGACATACATTACATGCCTGGAGGCATTTCCACTCTGTACATGCATTGGACCATCATCTGTTCAGTCCTAAATCACCATTGAAGGGTGCAATTGGACAGTATCAGTGCAAGTATCAGAGCATCAAGTAGCAGAAGTATCAGTATAATATTAACTATTCGGTTTAGCTGAGTATCAGAGCATCAATTAGCAGAGTATCAGAGCATTAAGTAGTAGAGTATCAGTGTAATATTAACTTTTATTATAAATTATTTACAGTATCAGAGCATCAAGTAGCATAGTATCAAAGTATCAAGGATATCCAAAGTAGCTTTGATTCAAGACCATGTGCTTCTGTCCTTGAGTGTTTAATGTAGAATATAGGGGCTAAGAAGTTTTGATATATCCTTAAGCATCAGAGATAAAGATTCGGTTTAGCTGAGTTGAAGCTCACACGTGTATACAATGTACACAAACTGGATTGGAGCCGTAATTCAAATACAAATGATTCCCTGAATTCCTTCTTTAGTGATGATACTGATATCATCCTATTAGCAAGTATATACAGTTAGCAAGCAAACCTAGAAGTTAGATAAGAAAATAATATAACATGGATAGCTAGATCAGTTAGTAACATAATATAAATGTGTATATATGTGTCCTTCACATATTAGAGTATAAATGTGTATATTAGATTACGGAATCATCAAGAGTAGTAGAATAAGAGGGAAAAAAAAATACAATGTAGCACCAGTTGGGGCTAGCCCCATTTACTTTCTTCACGAGGGAAGGAAAATCTTATTCTTTTTCAGCAAATTCAACCTCTATTTGGTTAATCTTATCCAGAATCAATTTCTGGTTGTCGGATATAGTCTTCATCTCTTTGAAGACATTCTCAAAGTTTGCAGCAACAAAATTGTATAGATCATCAACCCTGTCCTTAGTGTTTGAGATTCCAAACGTTGATGGTTTTCCTGGTTTGCTTGCTGCTGCTGCTGCCCCTTTCCTAAACATTCGAGTGTAGGTTAATTTTCTCATAGGCCCTTTTTTTAATATAAACATCCCCTGCTAAGCTTGGGACAGAATTTACTAGCCATTGAGCATACAAATCTCCCGAAAGGGAGGGCTGTCCTTACAGTTGGTTTTTCCATGAGATGCATCATTCTACTGAACATGTAAAAACCATATCTATCCTTTTTTTCTTTCCATATAATAAAGAAATTTTACTTTCTCGGGATGGATGGAAAACTCATGTCCAGTAGGTTGAGTGTTTGAGATACGTAGGCATGCAACAATTTATACAAATTTTTTAATTGATCTTTGTATACATTTTGAGGGGTCTTGCACCCACTGATACACCTGTAATCTTATGAATTGCATCCCTCATGAAAATATTATCAATATCTTTTATATCAAACTCACAAACTGGATCAAATCCATAAAATTTATTGATGACAGCAACATTTACCCTAATCATTTCCCTCTCAGAAACACCAGTTGTGATCATCTTCTTTTCTTTAATTTTAGCCCGAAGATTTGAGTAAAATTCTTTTACTATTGTTTGGAATATTTTTCAAGACATGATTTGTTCAGTTTTTCCAACTGATAGAATTTTAATATATCCAGGAAAGCTTCGTCTTTGACATCAGCCATCTTAATTGATCTTTCAGGCATAACAACCTTTTTTTTGAAATATTTATTGTAAGTCTTCTTAGATTTAGAGTCTGTAAAATTTTTTACCTCCTCTCTATCCTGGGACTTATTTGATGATAGCTCTTCATCTTCCTCTTCTGATGAGGATTCAGAATCCTCAGAGTATGCTGATGACTTTGTATCCGTTGCCACCTTAGCCTTTGCTTTAGTACGCCTTCGATCTTCATAAGTTGAGTCTTCGATGACTCTGTATCAAAGATTGATTTTTCGGCCTTTGTCGAGCAATGAGTTTTTTTAGCCTTTTTTGCAAGTGGCTTGGCTGCTTTCACCTCTCCCCTTTCGGCCTCTGCCCTAGGCCATAATCTTGGCTTTTGCCGCCCATACAAGTTCTGCCCTTATGGTGTGTATCTCATCCTTTTGTGGATTCTTCCCCTTCGGAGACGGTCGTTGTTTCTTCGGCGGCATTTTGATAATTTTAGGCAGTCGTTTGGGGAGGATTTGGAGAGGGTTTCAAAAAAGAAGAGGGAAAGGTACAGTACTTTGAAAACCCTAACAATCGGTTGCTGTAATTAACATCCACAGTGGAACTAGTTTCAAGTACTATGATATTGGGAAGTGGGAATCTATGAGCAGTGTTAAGTCTCAAATTTTAAGAGCACGACACTTCGGATTCTAAGACCCAAATTTGAAAAACCAATTTGTATGTACATGAAAAGAGTATAAAACACTCAAAGTTGTTTTTTATTTTTCTTTGCATACTTAAAAAGAACTATTTACAAAAAAATATTGAAATACTAAAAGCCAGATATTGTAAGTACCTAACTACCTCTAATAGAATATATTACTTCTTGTCTTGGAATAGAATGCATGGAAAATATTTTATTTCCATTGAAAATATTTTTTTTGTCATTTTCAGTAAGGCTGTGTTTGATTGGCTTTTTTTCCATGGAAAATATTTTCATCACAAATTTTCCACTAATTGTTGTGTTTGGTAGCTTATATTTTTTATGGAATTATTTTCCAAAAACCTATCATTTTCCATATTTTCTTCTAAAATGGTGGAAAATGAAACTTGTCCAACCCATAGGAAAATATAATTTTCCATGAAAATTAACTATTTTCATGGAAAATAATGACAATCAAACACCCAAATTATATATTTTAAGGATTTTTTTTAAATTCTATGGAATCTTTTTCCAGGAAAATAATTTCATGTAATTAATTTATTTTCCAATTTTTCACCTTACAATCAAACACACAATATTTTATACTGGTTTTTGTAATTAAAATTGTTACTTCAAAAATAATAAAATAGTTATCGTTGAATGATGAATTTGACGGCAAGAACTTGTCGCTGACAGCGTACTCAATTGTATGACGTAACAAGACTTGTTGGGCTGGCAGCAAAAACCAAATTTACTTAACAAAATAATATTTCATTGAAATCCCAGCTTCTTCGCCGGAACATTCTCCGACGAGGGAGACAAGAGGAGGAAGAAGAAAAACTGAACAAAAATTACAGAAAAAGAAAGGTCTAGGTAGACTCCTCATTGGCCTCGCGAAGGACCTCCACAAAGTCCTCCAGGGTGCGCAAACCCGCAAGATGGAGGAGGCGGAGTAGGCCTTCCCTCTTCTCCAGAGTCTGCCGTTCCTCCGGAGTGACAGGCAGTATGTCGAAGTTGGGCGCCGGATCGAGAGGTCGAGCAATGACCTCAAGGGACAACCTAAAGGAGGAGAGGAAGTCAGCAACCTCGCAAGCCAGTCCTTTTTCGACTGCCTTTTCCGTGCTTCAGCGGTCGCATAACTCTCTGGCCAAGGTTCCTAACCTAGAGATTTTTTGGAGCCATGTTTAATGTGCAACCTACCATATGAATGGGGATACAAGTAGTTATATATACACGTTTCCCTAACCGACTCTTATATTCTTATTGGGAAACATGGGGTATTCAATTTGACTTAAACAAATACCGAGTACTACCATTTTTTATCAAATGTAAGTCTCAGCTTAGTTGGTTGTGCTGTCTGGCTTTTACATGGAAGGCCTAGGTTCGAGTCTATTGTGTGGGTTCTGTAGAATTTTTCTATTGTTATCATTTTTTGGGTGTTATTATATGCTTTTAACAAAGTAAGGTACATTTAGGACGGAGAATGGCCATTCTCCGTACTTTTAACACGGAGAATGGACATTCACGTACTTTTAACAAAGTATTAGGACGGGAATGTTCAAGTATCTCATTCATTTTTTATCAAATGTAAGTCCCAGCTTAGTTGGTTGTGCTGTTTGGCTTTTACATGGAAGGGTTAGGTTCGAGTCTGGTGCGTGGGTTCTGTAGAATTTTTCTATTGTTCATTTTTGGGTGTTATTATATGCTTTTAACAAAGTATGTTACATTAGGACGGGGAATGACCATTCTCGTGCTTTTGTCACGGAGAATGGCCACTCTCCATGCTTTTAACAAAGTATGGTACATTTAGGACAGGGAATGTTCAAGTATCTCATTCATTTTTATCAAATATAAGTCCCAGCTTAGTTGTTTGTGCTGTTTGGCTTTTACATGGAAGGCCTAGGTTCGAGTCTGGTGTGTGGGTTCTATAGAATTTTTCTATTGTTATCATTTTTGGGTGTTATTATATGCTTTTAACAAAGTATGGTACATTTAGGACGGGGAATGACCATTCTTCGTGCTTTTAACACGGAGAATGGCCATTATCCGTGCTTTCAACAAAGTATGGTACATTTAGGACGGAGAATACAAAATATTAATCCTAATTTATTATTTTGAGTCCGATCTATGTAAAGATTTAATGTAATGCAAATCAATTAACAACCTAATATTATAAAAATTAAGAATTCTAATTATAATCAAATTTAATTTGTTCTAATACACAAAGAAATCTGAGTATGATTAATCTAAACTAATTTTGAGTCCTTTTCTTTTGCAGCCTATAATAATACAGAACCTTGTTAAAAATATGGAAACACATTTTTCGATCTTAGCCAACACATTTAGCTCGCATCATAAACATTTATGACGCTGTTAAAAAAATATTAGATTCAATCATAATCCTATATAGTCTTATAATTTAGCACACAAATAGCCTTGCAAATGAATAAGAATTATTTAATATTAGCAGTCAGAACAATTATATGACATTTTGTAATCCAACCATGATTTATCACCTAGTTAAAGTGAATCATCATTCTCCTCCTCCATGGGTTCTGATCCATGAAGGGATCTGTTACAAAAACAACCAAACCATGTATGTACTTGAGGTCCCCATCTAGCCGCACCTTCCAGCATCCTCTTAGGTCGAGTATGCGAAGATCCGTGCACTCCGTCATGATAGCTCTTAGTCCATTGTCGTAGAACATGCCAAACTTTGCCTCGAGGTGCTCGAGACGCGGCATCGAAGAGGCCACGACCATGGCCTCTGACTTGTCGAAGGTGTCCTTCTTGAATCCCTTCATGATCATGAACTACAGGGTGGCATGTTCCTCTTCAGCGTAACTAGACGCTGGCAACGACTTCCGAGGAGTTTGATGCCCTTGGATGTAATGTTGAGGCAGTAGCTGATGTCGAGTTCTGTCAGAATCGGAAAAAACTCTAAATGTTCCTCCAACATTTTATCACTCACATTGCTCATTGGCATTCGCAGGACCCTTAGAGTTTTTCCACTGTATTAAAAATAGTGGTATAACTAAGAAAACAAAAAAATCAAAAAAAAAAATCAAAATTAACAACTTATAACTTATGAAACAAAATAGATTAAAAATATCGTGTACTAGCCTTGAGGAAGTAAAGGAGAAGGCCTCTTCGCTGAGAGGGAGGTTAGATTTCCTCACTGCGTGCCACTAGCTTGTTCATCGCCTCGTCAATTTTTGAGGTTAGGTTAACCCTGCGGTACCACTGGGTCAACTTGACGTCCAACCAAAACACGGACAGTAGAGCGCCTTCCACCACGACCGATAAACGAAAGACAAGCGGACGACCTCCTCAGATGACATCTCCGCTAGTACCAAAACCATGGCTAGGATCTCCTTGGGGATGTTGGCCTATCCGCAAATGTATGTTTTGCTCTTCTCCATTTTGAGACTGTTTTGAAGGGTTATGAATTTTAAATAGTTTGGATGTTTAGTTTGCTTTTGAATCTATATAAATTAGTTTTGAAGGCTGGTGAAGATGAATAGTTTGGCTGTATAAATAGATTTTAAAGGGTTGTGAAAAAGAAACCAATTTTTTCGTATCTTTCCCGGGCCACTCTTCTTGTATAAATGTCTATCGATCACCATTAATTATGGTGAATGGCACTGATACCATAGATATGAGTGGAATTTGCACCGCCAAAATTCATCTTGGAGAAGGTAAAATGTCATCATTGTGTAGGAAAATGTCAAAATCTCTTGGATATGATTACACTGAGATGTTGTATTAATGTTAAGAGTTCATTTTTTGTTCACCCACAAATACTAGGGTGTTTGTTCACACTCTACTAAAAAATTTAACACATGTCAAATTAATGGTGAAAACCACTTTGGTGGGTGAACAAAACCACTTCCAAAGTGGTTTTGTATGGATGAAATGAACTCCAAATGAGTTCAATGAACTCTTAATGTTAATCACTAATACATTCAGTATCAGGGCTATTTGTACCGTCAAAATTCATCTTCACATGGTCTAAGAACATTAATTTAGATAATTTTGCAATTTCTCCGAAATAAAGGATATCAATAGATCAGATGATACCCAGACTAAGAACATTAATAACACTTTAACATAATAACCCATTGCATTGAGGATAAAATATTGATATCATATAAATATGAAAAATACAAAGAAATGCATGCATGCATGCTAATGTCAGAAGAACCATTCATCCCAGGACTGATTGCTGAGATCTAAATCACTATACATCTCGTATCCACGTTCCCCTGGGATTACATCATCAAAGGGTCGTTTAAACGTCTGTATTAAATCACAAATTTTCTGAGGTCGTCGTTGAAGTGCACGTTGAAGCACCCACGTATGTCGAGCACGCGAAGACCATTGCAGTTGTATATGATAGATCGCAGCGTGTCCATTGAAATGCCTGAGCCCATCTCTAGGTGCTCGAGATGCGATATCGAATCGGCCACGACCTTTTCCTCCGTCTCGTTCGATGTGTTCAGCACGAATCTGTTCCTGAGCATGAAATATGGAGTGGGCATGTTCCTCCTCAGCTTGACCACGGTGGCAATACTTTCCTATAAAAAATATTCCAGTCGACGTGATATAGAGGCAGTAGCTAATGTCGAGTTCTTCCAACACCGGGAGAAACTCCAAGTGTCTCACGAAAATTTCATCACTCACGTCGCACTTCGGAATGTGCAGCACCCTTAGAAAATTTCTACTGTATTATAAAAAGGAGAAAACATCAATAAATTAACCAAGTATACATAAAATTTTGTAATAGAAAAAAATAAAGTATTAGAATAAGACAAAATAAAATTTTGCACAGGCCTATAACATGCAAAAGAGAAGGCAACTTCGTCGAGCTTGTATGCGAGAAGGATAGTAGAATTCTCGTACTACGAGCCACGAGCTTCTTTACGGTCAAACTAATCTCTGCGGTTTGATGGCCCTCCGGCCACTGTTCCAAGTCCATGTTGGACCAATAGTATAAGGGACCATTGAGCGCTTTCCACCATGAATGACACATTGGGGCCATGTTTCACATGACCTCGTCCACTGGTATCCCCGACAGTGCAATATATCTAGATAATCTCCGTAGGGATGATGGCCCATCCGTGCTATTGATCATGCTCTTGCTTCTCTCTATTGCGA
>JANAVB010011718.1:0-49802 GCA_029216955.1 Iris pallida | reverse complement strand
GAAATCGTTATCTATTTATAGGTTTTCCAAAGTCAGAATTCTGACAGTATTCGGGCAGAATTCGTGCAGAGTTATATGAGAAAATTTCGGCAAGTAACCGTTGTATCAGTAACTGCAGGAAAACCAAATTCAAAAACTAACGTACACTAGGCAAATTTTGTCCAAATTCTGGCCGAATTCTCCTCTGTGTATTTTTGAATTTTTGGCCATTTTGAAAACAGTTTTTGGGTTTTGGCTTTATGAAAAGTATTAAGCAGTTAGGAGCTTTTGTAAAATAGGCTATTTTTTAAAATATAGGATATTTTGAAAATATTTTTGGGGTAGCCTATTTGCCAGTACGACTCGATGTACAAAGTATTCCTAGACTCAATAAATATGAAAAAAAATTTGCATACAGACTCATACGATAAATTCAGCTTTGGCCTTGAATAGATAGGTAGCAGTTCTTTGGCAGTTGTCCAAGAGTCCAAATAGCACATATCTCGAGATAGAGTTTGATCAACTATTAAAATCAGGTTTGACCACGACCAATGGGCAATAATCTGCTGCTCCTAAGTGGCAGAGCTAGAAGCGTCTTGCTCTTCATTAGTGACGTAAGCAGATGCTTCTCTGGCCACCGATGATAAACCGGTGGATAAGATAGTCCAATCAGAATCTTCACTAACAGCATCAAAATTTGGCAAAGAACTACCCCCAATGTTAGGGGTGGCAAGATTCCTTTGACCGAAAAAGTCTCAATTTCTTGCTTTTGTGTTCTGGTATGCACCTTCGCTAGAATCACAGATTCGATCAAGATATTGTTGACTAGGATTGCGGGATGCATTATGTCTTGGATGCTTTCCACCCCAGTACTACGGGATGTCATGTTGATTGCAGCATATAACAATTCATCTTCGTCCACCTTGACCAGTTCAGGAGTGCGAGTGTAATTCAAGTGGTCAAATATAGACCGTTTAGCTGACTAACAATAACACTTGATTGCTATCTCATGATGTTGATTACAGTGATGTCCATGGTGTGAAGTGATAGGTGTATGAGATGATCCTGTAATATTCTTCTTTTGTACAAGAATTTTGTGAAGATCAGTCACCTTGACAGGAGGAGAAAAAGAAGAAGGTACATGCACTCTGATTATGTTAGGAATATGGTTCCTATTTTTGAGATTCTGTTCCATATGTGTACAAGGAAGTACTGATTTTATTGGCATAAATGAGAGGATTCTTGATCATAGAAGCCTTCACTGTGCACAATTTGGTGGTTGGTACAGATTATGTTTGGCCATATGATTCGATAGGATAGGTTCTGTTCTGTGCTTGTTAAGGTAAGCACGTATGTCAATGTTATGTGCCGCTTGCTTGTATGTTTGTGACACCATCAATCTTTTCTGCTTTGATCTTGATATGCGTAGGGCAGGGAGATTCTCATTTTGGTCAGACTAGCGCTGGCCAATTTGATGTGGAGTGGGCAAGATGCCCTATTACTCTGCATAAACTGTTCCAGTACATTTGGCACGGCACAGATGGGCAGCAGGAAGTGGACTTTGAGCAGAGCCTATTTTCTTGGCATTGATTTGATTGTCTCTGCCAAGAGAAATAGAGTTTATACTCAGATATATTTTGGCATCGATTGGCACAGAGGCACAATAAGATGAGTTTTCCACCAAGTCCAAGACTAGGGAAGAATAAGGAGAGGCCATAGGGCACTTTCTCTTGTTCTACGCAGAGGCAGTAATGGGTATACTCTCCACCAGGTTTAGAACTTGAGAGGAGTGAGGAATTATGGCGCTTTCCTTTGTTCTGTGCAGAGGCAGTGATTGGCGCACCTTCCACCAAGTTTAGAACTAGGAAGAATAGGAAGTGGCCACAGGGAATTTTCCCTTATTTTGCATAGAAGTTATGATTGGCACGCTCGTGGACTTTGGAGTCCAAATGGTGCGAGTCTTCCTATCTTTGGAGACAGCAGCAGATGCGTGCTTGGCAGCAGCACGCTTGGCACCCCCAACGCCAATCATTACTTCGTAGGCTGTTTGGTCGACTTTAACGACCGTAGTCTTCTGTGTCGTACCGACCGACGCAATATCGTATTGAGTTGTCACGTTCTCGTCAGAGGAGAAAGTCGTCCTCGGTAGTGTCTCCATTTTGTTTGCAAGAACAAAGGTTTTCTTAGAAAACTAGATTACAAACTAAGAAGAGAAAGTACAAAAGTACAATTTTGATTCTGGAGAAGTAAAAGTGTAGGAATCTGATCAGAAGATGATCACTTTATCCCGTGGACGATCGACAAAGAAAGCCTGTTGAACGTGCTGTAGCAATTTTATCAGAAGATTATGATCATTAGTGATGCTTGTGAAGTGAATTTGAACTCTATTTATAGAGTTTTAAAATAAATGTCAGATAGTTAAACTGATTGGCGCACAGTGCAATTGGCGCGCCATCACCCATTTGTGCGAACAGTTGGCTTAACAGCTTGGGACACATGGCATTCTATGAGAGAGATGCGCTTGATCGTGGGTAGTGTCATATGCACGTTCTTCGATATTAGTGGCATGCGCATCACGTCATCTAATTGCTTCTGGATGATAAATGATCAAGTGGCACCAATTGGTGAATCACGCATACTATAGATGAGCGCCATCTGTGAGAAAGTGCTAAGTATTTGAAACCGTGGAGCACTGATTACTTCACACCAATGCTGTATGGCACACAATAAATGATAAAATATAATAATAAGAATATGACATATACTCCTTGAGCACTGTGTACTCAGGATTCGAGGAGTCGACTGACGTGTTATCAGTCATGATGACAGCCTTTTAGCTTCTCTATGAAGAGTGCCACATGGCGACCAGCGTCATATGAAGCTGAGCGCCATCTGAACTCCAACGCTATCTGGTAGATATAACCTGGCACTATTTGTGAGTGGCGTATAGTAATTTTTTGATAGATTTTAAGCTTCTAGATGTATTACTTGTGCATATTATACGACTTGTCTTATTTTGGCTTGACTTGGACTTGACTTGATCCGGTTACTTGAACTTGAGTTAACATGGCCTTGATCGATACTAGGATTTGCTACTTGACCACTCTCGATTCGGGAGCCCCAAACAGGGATACGATAGGGATTTACTATATTTTGGGAGCACCACGCAGGACTACTTTCTATAGGACCGAGGGCACTAGACCTGATTGCGGTCATTCGATGTATTGTTGCCACTCTCAGTACCATTTAATTTTTCTCTATGACATGCCACCATCTATTGAGTTCTTTCCATGTGATACTTTCTTTGTATTGGCAGTTATTTATGTTCTATTCCTGTCTTTCCATGTATGCTACTTACTTTTACATATTGTCTTGTATATTTTGTATCTTGCTATATCCCATGAGGACCTGAACTTTTTTCCAGGTATAGATGAGGTATATCCAGGTGTAGCCGAGATATTCCCATAAGTTTATGGACCGACGCCGGACTATGGTATAACTGCAGTTGACAACATCATTGATGCTTTGTTTACTAGAGTCTAAACTATGTGTTTACTTTATAGTCTTTGTTTTGTTTTCAGTCTACTAGTAGTGGATTTGTCTCCACCGAACGTCATTTACATTCTTGTTGAACTCAGATCATATTTATATTTATCATTTATATAGTTTGATTCAGTTTATCTTTATTACTATAGATGAGATTTAGATTTCCCATGTCGCCGGTAGATTTATTGGACTGCAGCTTTCTGTAGACAGCTTATGTACGAACCATGAGATTTTTATAGTAGTATCTTATGAATAACAGCTGGCCGAGCCACGTGCTAGTCCTATAAGTTTTGGGACTGGAGCATGACAGAAGAAAGGTCACTGGCGACATGCCATCTTGGACATAGCTAGGATAAACGATAATCCCTTCAGTGCAAGGTAGCTATCCCAAGTGAAGGCTCCTAAATCTCCAATACAGGTATCCCTTGTTCCTCCTAGGTCGATACGATCCCGGTGTCCAAACGACTAGTTTGAGGAACTAATAACTTGTACACAAGTTGTCTATAACCATGCACCTAGGAGATTATCTAGACTCAACGTAAATGCATGGCCTAACTGATAATATGAGTCAAAGCTTTGTTCCTCTCAAGCTTTCAATATTTACACAGCTTCCAAGCGAGGGACTGCCTCGACAACCCACGGTCGTGAGAACTTTCTATGTTACGTCTGAAACCAAGAAACGGCTACTAGATAGCCTTCTTGCCAAACTGAATCAACTCATATTTCCGTCTCAGCTTAGGATTGACTATTTGATAGCCATCCTTCCTAACTTAAGCAAATCGTGTTCTGCTATGTGCCTTAAACAATATTGTACTCTATGACATGCAATAAACCCGTACGTACGTGTATACTATGAAATCAAGTCGATAGTCCCTGGAACAACATAAATACTCTACTTTATGCTTGTCATGAAACCGATAGAGGCGAGTGCCAATTTGAAAACATGTCGTAAAGGATTATCTAGGCATCAGGTTCAATATTTTTATTATCTACACAAATCTGATACAAAACAAGATTATTCCTTTAACTATGTGGGTTCGTCTCTTTTATTAGCATATATACTCAGTGTATAAAAAAATATTTTTTTTATTAAGTGTGAAGGCAAAGTCGAGACGAGTTCATCGAAGCCATCCACCTGAGCGAGGAGTTGTCTCGACCGAGCGGGACTCCGAACAAGCCATTGCATAGCCAAGTCCGAACACCGTTGCTTTTATTGATTCATCCGGTTGAACTGAGCAGGGCGGGGCACTACATGATGGAAAATAGCATAAGCATCCAGAAAGGTTTGTAAATTAGTATTACATATTTACATTCATTATCACTACGAAATACATGAATCTATGCTTTGTATTTCACTTGAGCCGTGTTATAGAATTTCTTAAATCCGTCACACATTTCACTCTTGTTTTCATTAGAACAACCCATCACATGCGAGTGCATTCGTCAATAAAGGTCACAAACCAATAGGTTACCACCTAAGGTGGAAAATTTAGATGGATACCACACATCAGAATGAACTAACATAAACGGTGCAAATCTCTCTGGGTGAAAAAAGAACGTGGTTGTTGTGAGCTAGTTCATAAATATCGCACATAAAGCTAGAAACAACACAATTTCCAAATAACTTTCGAAAAAGTTTTTGTTAATATCAAAATGAGGCATGTCTTAGGAGACAATGCCATAACAAAATATCATATTTGATACGTGTCCCTAAAAATTACTGTCCGATGTTAAGTCCAGGTAATACAACTTTTCTTTCTTAGTGCCATAACCAATCGTTCATCGAGTTTGGATATCCATAAAAACACAATAATTACTCAAAAAATAGAAATACAATGTAATACATTGGTTAGATGAACGATAGAAAGAAAATTATAATCAAGTGAAGGGACAACAAGAATATTATCTAAGTTGTTTTTCAGTGAAATAAATAGTACCCTCTCCAAGGATATGAATTGTACTGCCATCAGCTGTGGTGACATCAGTATGATTTAATGGTTTTATATTTTGAACAAGATGAGAATCAAATATCATATGTGCTATAGCACCAGAGTCAATTATCCAAGTATTATTCGAAACACAATCAGAAATCTTTAAGGCATTACCCTCATTACCTACAACAATAATCAAAGCAGTAGTTTGTTCACCGACAAGCTCAGACTCATTCTTCGTTTTAGCAGCTACAACATGATACTTGTTGTAGCGAGGATTACGGGTTTTGTCCCATCCTTATGATAGTTAATTAATTTATAGCATCGGACCTTAGAATGACCAGGGAGGTTGCAGTAGCCACAATTTCCAATAGGACAGGTAGCCTTCTGGTTCAGGGTGTAAAGTCACACTTTGTTCTTCTTATTAAAGAAAATAGTCTTCAAGTCTTTCTATATCTCCATTGCAGTTGACAAACGGATATAAGGCTTCATCAATTTTGACTTCATAGAGGATAGAAGCAAACCCTTAACATTATGATCCTCGGGTACCAATCATCATACATGGGATCATATTCGATAGGAGGCTTAATCAAGCCATGAAGACATTATTAGCCCAACAATATTAAATTAAGTTTTTAAATATGGTTAATCTATTAAGTTTAGTATTATAAGATCACTAATGATCATGCAATCACTATAGTATTTATGCTTAGACTTGGTACAAACCTAATGTGCATTAATGATATTACACTTGCTACTACATGTATTGCTTCGTTTGTCTAACATATATTTATAAAAAAGATAAGCAAGATCGATCATGGAATGAAATATTGATGGGCCAAAGACATTTAAAACTAAAGATTTCTTTAAATAGCCTACGAAATCTCCGAGGCCATGCACTTAGGGGTTTTGCTGTCTGGTTAGTGGACGGAGTTCTAAGGGACAAAACCCACTGTGGGGGTTCGGGCATTGTCATTAGAAGGAAATGCCATCATTCTAATAAAGGAAGTAGCCAAACTATTGTCACGCTCCAGTCTAAAAACACATAGGACTATGATACATATTCATGCTAACTACGTATCAAGTGTACTCTAGCCCAACTCGAATATGTAAAAGCTGTCTAGAGTCAAGTCTAACTATAACTAGCAAGTCCAGCTATATCTCAATCCACAGAATGTCATCTCATGTGAGAACCAAGAATACTAATGATGATTAAACAGTAATACACCGATTCTATAAGAATCAAAATACCGAGATAGACAAAATGTAATAAAGTTGTCAAGACCTTAATACTACTGTATTAACAAGATCATGACAAAGAACAAAGCTTGTAAAAGTAGGTCATATCAGCATAATAAAGTAACAAAAAATAAATGTGATGGCAGATGAATACAATGAAGATACCCAAAGCATGAAAAAAGTAATCATTACCTATCCATCTATTGTAATATAATGGCTCAGCAAATACCTAGAGAGATCAACAGGTCCTTAGAAGGGACATAGCAAGATACATAATACACATGCCGAGTATCTCAAAATATAGCATCTAAATAAACAAGTGATAAAACATGAAATATAGTCTAGTACATGTTGACCCAAACTGGATCACAGTAAAACTAATTTTGGGTATTGACAAAAATGATATCTATTATGATCCAACATGACACATCTTGCTCAAAGATAGAACATCATCACATATCGGTTTGAGATAAGACGTCATCAACATATGAAGCTATTACTTGTATTCTGTGTCTGTAAATTTTATATTTATTTGAGTCTAGGATTATGTACGCTGAGTAGCACTGATTGTCTTAAACCTACCACTTATCCAAAGCTCCACCAAACAATCACCAAACCAAACCAAGCCCATTTAAACATCCTAGCCCAATTGAATATTCTGGCCCAAGAAAGTAGAATTCGGGCTGAACTCTAGTTCCTTAATTTAAGGATCCTAATTTCTAGGGTTTGTTGGTTTCTAGTTGTCCAACGGCCACACAACTTCCTATAGCCTTATACATTCTAAGCCTACTCTTTCCATCTACTAGCCACATAACTTCCTTAGCCCCAATGTGCTCAGTGTAATTCAGCTAGAAGTTTTGTACAAGAGTTTAAAAGTAGTCGCTTGGACAATTCTAAGTTTCCCCTCAGCGAAAGTGTAAGAAGTTGGCATGCTCTTCTAAGTAAAGGCACGTGGTGTACCTCTATTTCACAAATAGTATATTTTAATCCAGAGCAAGAGTTCTCATGCCTGGACTAGTCCTCCACGAGAGAAACCAGGTTAAAACTACTGTGTTTGCGTACGCTTTTCTGATCTCTTCTATTTGCATTAATACTTTGATTAATTATTCTATTGGTTAAAGAGTTATTTTTTATTAGGTTATTATCGACACAAACTCTATTCACTCCCCTCTAGAGTTGCCTACACGTACTTCAATTGGTATTAGGGCTCCGTTCTCTTATATCGGATTAATATCCTAGAGCTGATCCATGACTACTACACAACCTATCTTTACCAACTATGGTGAGGGACAGTCCACAAATAGGCCACCCTATTTGATGGAACCAACTACACCTATTGGAAGACTAGAATGAGTTTTTATCTCAAGTCTCTAGACTTTGATCTTTGGACCATCGTCATTGATGGTTACAAGAAGCCTGCTAGAATTGCTGTTGAGGGAACTCTCACTGACAAACCCCACGACAAATATACTGACCATAAAATGAAACATGCTACTCTAGATGCTAAGGCTATTAATGCTCTCTTTTGTGCCATAGACAGGACTGAATTCAACAGGGTCTCTACATGCTCCACCTTACATGAAGTATAGAAGCTTCTGGAGGTGACCCATGAAGAAACTACACAGATTAAAGAATCAAAGATCAGTCGTCCGACACAAGAATACGAGGCATTCAAGATGAAACCAAATGAAACAATCGCTCAATTGTTCACAAGGTTCCTTGACATCGTCAAACTGCTATTTTCCCTTGGCAAATAGTACTCCAACCGTAAGAAGATCCGGAAGCTGCTCAGGGGGCTACCAAAAATCTGGAACCCCAAGGTGACGGTAATCATCGAAGGAAATGATCTCACCAACATGTCAATAAAAACTTTGATGGGCAAGCTGATGACTCATGAGCTCGATCTCAAAGACTTCGACGAACCTGCTCCAAAGCAAAAGGAAATCACGCTTAGAGCTCATCGTCGAAGAACCATTCCATAGGAGACAGACGATGATAATTTCGATGGTGATGATCAAGCACTCTTACTACGCAACTTCAAGAAGTTTTTATGCTTCAACCAAAGGATGAAGGATCAAAAAGAGACGATGAAGAACCCACTTGCTTCGGCTGCAAGAAGATAGGATACGCCAGAAAAGACTGTTATATAGCAAAGAAGGAGGTAGATATGAGAAGTCTTATAAGAAGTCATCCTCACGAAAGTATGCCAACACCAGTATCTAGCATGAAAGCGAAGCTAATGACTCAGACGAGGAAGATAACACTCCCCAAGTCTCGGCTAATGCCTGCCTAATGGTAACATATGATAATGTAACTCATGGTCCTCTTGATGATTTCACTTTCGATGAACTTGGTGATGCCTTTAGTGATCTGCTTGAAGACCACAAAAAGGTTATTAGCAAGTATAAACATGCTAAGGATAAAATCACGGCTCATGAAGCTGAGATCCATAGACTTTCATGCTTACTAGATAATGTTAGAGACACACCTCCCACAGAGGCACTGGGGAGGTATCCAAACATAAATTAAGCTTACAGGATGCCGAAACTATCATTGACAAACAAACACGTGATATTTCAGCACTCAATAAAGAGCTTGCTGAAGAGAAAAACAAATACAAGGTTGCTACTGATAGAATTAATGGTCTTTCTGCTAAATATGATGAAGTGTATGCTGTCTCTAAGAAATTAGAGATCAGGCTGGGTAAACAGGTTGTGCAACCTCAAACTCAGTCTCACAGTCACAACACATACACTAAACACCGACACAATAGAACACGTCATCAAAATAACTTGCATCCACATACTACACATAAATATGCTTTTATGTACACCTACTCCTATGCAGCACGTAAAACACCCACACGTAGTTATTATCATCATTCTGTCACTACACATAGTCACAATCATCATCCTGTACCCACATATAGATATCACTATCACCCTGTACCAAAATAAAAATATGCATGCTACATGTACATACTGTGGTTTACATAGACACGTATCACCACAGTCTAGAATTAGAAAATTAGTTGATTAGAATCTATATGCATGGGTACCGAAAACTATCCGTTCAGGACCCTCAAAGATCTGGGTATCAAAGGTCACATTTACTTGTGGTGTAGGTGGACATTCTTTTACCAACTAGAAGCAAATGGATTCTCGATAGTGAGTGCTCGCGACATATGACTGGAGATGCTAATCTATTCGCAACACTATCGATGAAATGGGAAGGATATTTATCCTTCGGCAATAATCTGAAAGGTTATATCATAGGTAATGGTACTATTGGTAATCCTCCTTCTTCCGTCATTAAGGATGCCTGTTTAGTGACTGAGTTAAAGCATAACTTGCTTAGCATCGGTCATCTTGCTGATCATGGATATGATATTAAATTCAGTAAAACAAAATGTTTTATCTATGATAGATCATTTGGAGACATCGCTTTTGAAGGGATAAGAGAAGATAATATCTATATTTTCTATTTGTCTAGAGATACTAACAGTGCAGGAAGATGCCTCTACGCTCACAAAGACGAAAGGTTATATAAAACTCATATGGAGAAAATGAATATTCATTCTAAAGACTAAAAAAATTCATTCATAGATTATGCTGTTTATGGGATTCTCACAAATAATCTGAAGGAAGGTGTCTCTATAAAAATATGTTCTCTTCGTTTCTTCTACGATACTGCGACCAAGATGTTATATCGACGGTCTTATGATGGGCTCCTTCCGTAATGTTTATCAGGAGAAGAAGCCAAAAAAGTACTTCGTGAAGCTAGTGATAGTACTTTTGGTGCTCACCATCCTAGTCCCAAGCTGCAACATCAACTAGAGCATGCTAAATCCATGCAAACTTTAGTTATCAACCTTCAAAGTTTTTATATCCGACGGCCGCATCATGACCATTTGAAGCCTAGGATATGGACATAAAAGGTCTTATTAGACTTCCATAGGACATCGATTCATTCTGGCAATAATCGACTATTTTTCTAAATGGGCAAAAGCTATACTGCATATTGAAGTGAGATCTTCCAATGTGTTCAGTTTTATTAAACATCACATCATTTATTACTTCAGATCGCAGAGGATCATCCTTGATAATGGTCCTCAGTTCACGAGTCATGTATTCCATCATTTTGTTGTAAAAACTGTATCCAGAATATAGCTTCTACAGCATACAATCTTGCAGCGAATGGATTAACATAAGCATTTAATAAAACAATAATCAAGCTGCACAAAAAGTTCGTTTCATCCAACAAACATGACCGGAATGAGAAGCTTGGTGAATGCATTTCAGTATATCATACCACTATAAGAACTCCAACCGATAGTAAGCCATTTTCCCTAGTCTATAGGAGTGAAGTAGTTCTTCTCCTGGAGATCCAGATTCTATCTGTTCGAATTATAGTATCCAGTGAATTGACAACTGGGGAAATAATCGTCTATGGTTACAAGAGTTGGAAGAACCCGATGAGAAGCGTCTGAAAGCTCAACAGTGCATTAAGCTCATATCTCGAAAGCCTTCAATAAAAAGATGAAAGAAAGGGTTTTTCAAGTCGTTGACCTGGTTCTTATAGTGAGAAGAACTATGGTTATGACGCATATGAGCAAAGGGAAATTCATAGCAAAGTGGGAAGAACCTTTTGCAGTCGAATTATTGTATTCTGATGGATTATACATGCTCGTGAAGCCAAATGAGACTTGTTGATGATGCTAATCAACGACAAATTTCTGAAGAAATATTACCAATATCATGCAAGTTGGAATTGGTGATATTTCGTATGAATGTATAGTGTGACATTCGTGAAATTTTGGTTTATTTGTAATATGTTATTTGTACTACATGAACGATAACTATTACAAACTCCCCGGTAAAGTGAGCTTCATGTTACCCTTATTCAATCCATTCTCTGTACTGAAACTTTTTGAGTATACAATAGATAATGGGTCCTCAAAAATTCTCCAGTATAATTATCCTCAGATCCTACGTAACTTTTCCCGTAAGTATCATTAATTAATAACTTCTACCTTATAAAATTTGTCAATAAAGCTAGTTTCTTTAAAGACTTCTTACTTCATTTCCAGACGGAATAAAAGTAATCCATGCACAAAGGATGTTCACGTTCATATCACATCTGAACTTTCCTTCAAACATTGCTCCCTAGTGGAACTGACTAATCTTTAGATGTTCTAAGGGCTTTCCTTATCTTCAATCTTAGTTGGTTTATCGTTCAAGATTTTCCAACTAAGTAAACTATTCATGTCTACATTACCTCTAAACCTACCAATCCTGAGGCCCAGTTGCCCAAAGAATTTTCTATTTCTAAATCGGAAATGGACTATAAATAATCGATGTATGAGTATTCATGTCCATATTACCTTTGAATTATCCATTAGGATCAACTCTTTTAAGAGCTCTCATAAATTTTCTAAGTCTATTACCTCTGAGCAAATACACTAAGAAATATATATCACGTCCACATCACCTACAATAATATTTCTTACTCCTACCTTATTACTTGTACTCGATTTCGATACACTGTAAATAATAATTCCACTAAAAGCAACTTGTCATGTCCATAATACCTCTAACAGTCGTTGTAATGTCCCAGTCCCAAAATACTTAGGACTAGGTCTGTAGTCATGCCAACTGCATACATACGAAGTATACTCCAATATATGAAAACCTCATATGTATATATAAGTTGTAAAATGCAGTAAACCAAGATTAATCTAATCTCATCCACAAAATAAAGGAAATAAAAGATATGTCATAAATCAACTTTGAATTATCATTGTACAAGATGTTGGGCGGAGCCAAATCTACTACCAGCTATTTAAAAGAAAAGAAGTACAAGATATATGAAATGATTTAGCGTAGGTAGCAAAAAGATCCAGGACACGTCATCTTCGAAGGAATGGAGAAGATCACGATCTCGGCTAGAATACCTGCGAAAGACAAGAACACACACCTGGAGAGATCACCAGGTCCTCAGAGGAACATAACAAGATATATAATATCATGCCATATAAACTGAATTAATACTGCTCAATAATAAGTTAATCAGATCATAACATTACTTCTCCTTTGAATTAGCGTACCATCCCCCAGCCAAACAAGTACAGGAGATGGCACACTAATCCACGATGAAGTATCTTTTCAAGTCGTGCATCCAATATGGTATTCGGACCACAACAAGGTTCAGTACCTTCTAATCGGAGTAGTAAGCCACACCTACAACCAAATAAGGACAAGATGTGGTAAACTAGTCCACGACAAGTTACTGTTCCAAGCCACAGTCAGATACAAGTACCCAAACCAAGAGTACTCAAACCTAACGGATAAGGTAGCCTAACCAGTCTAAGTGTATGCAGTTTTAAGAACATCCTCCAATGCATGGGCACTGGCTAAAATGGGATCGGCATGGTCCCCCTTTGGGGCACCAGAGGCCCAATCAGTAAGAGCATGACGTTCGACAGAACGTCAGCGGCCGTTAGTAAAATAAGCGTCCTCTTATACCGTATCTCCAGCGGAGCATCAGGATCACAAAAGGGAAGTGTACAGTAGCCCATACGCGAAGGAAGTGTCCTCCCCGCCCATTGCCTACTATGTCATATCTACAACATAGAACCTCTATTAACCGCTAAGTCAAACTAATCATGCAAACACTATTAGCGGTTAATCCTATCACACGGCTTATACGTACTAGTGGCCAGCTAGTCACGCATGTCCGAGTTTTATATGCAACTCACAACAACGTGGTACAAATATGTCAAGGCCTATGTATGCAACACACAAAGGGTGGTCCCTTAAATCTAAGTTCAATGTGTAAGAAAATAATACATAGCAGGAAATGGAACTGAATAGTAAGATTCTATCAAGTTATGTCATGTATCACAGTTTATTTTGCAGAATGTAAACAATAAGTAAATGCATAAAATATGAGCTAAAGTAAATAAACAGCAAATGACAAGGTATCTTGCCTGAGGGTGGTACGAGATGTTGCAAAATCCAACAGTCAGAAACGTCAGCACGAAAGTCAAAATCCACAAAGAGCTCCGAATGCTGAAACAAACATCACGAACGTATTTGGTATAAAATATATGTCTAGGAAATGCATGTCCAAAAGTTAAATTCTGGAATAGGGGCAAAATTGTAATTTTGGGTGAAAACGATGTCTGCCGTTGGATCCGTTTTGAATCGAAAGTGTGTCAATATCTATGGTCTCTAAAGTTATCAAACGACATGTCTACGAATTCAGTTTAAGGAGATGAACCCAACTGTATGTCCAAAGTTGGATTTCGACGGGCCGTGTATAAATTCGCTCGTTAGAGCGGATCGTGGGCCCACCAAAAAGGTATTCCGGTCGACGTTCTCAGATTCGGACCAAACTTGGCGTACAGGACCAAAAAAATGATTCAATCCTGTTAGCGCAAGTTTCATCTCGATACGACGAACGTGCACAAAGTTATTGGAAAATTTCGGAAAAGGCTGATACGGCGTTCTTTGACGGATATGGGTCAAATTCGTCGCGCATACGCAACCAACTCGAATTCCGTCAAATCCCACACATCTGCTCGATACACACCTTTCGATGCCCTCGGTTTGTGACGGAATCGTCCGGTTTGTCGGGACGAACCCCGTATTGAAGTTTTTCAAAGTTTTTAAAACAATTTTTCTATTTTTTTAAACTGGTAAATAATATGTAATAATTTAAAGAAACTGGTGGGTTTCATTGTCCTATATGTTATCTAAAGGATTGTTCAATTAGTTTTTGAAATATGTCCATGGATTGACATGAAGCTGTCTTTCAAGATAGGGGTGTCATTCGAGTTTTCCGTTCAGAGTTGAACATTTTTTGTGATTTTTGTATCGATATCTTGTCGAATACAATCCATTTCCTTTCTAACTAACTGATCGAGATTATAGATGGTTAGGTTATTATTATACCTGAAAAAGTGACTCGAAGAATGGTGAAGCGACGACGTCGGGCCGGCTTCGTAAAGATGCTGATGCTATCGCGGCGACTGCTCTGTTGCGCTGCTTCTACCGCTGCTGTTGTGCTGTTTGCGGTGGCCTGGCCGGCCAGCGGTGGCTCTAGCGGCGACACAGGGTGGTGAGAGGGTCGCGTAGTCCAGGGGACGTCGGGGGTTGGGCAGAAGTTGAATACGTGAGGATTATTAACGAGCTTAGATGAATTTTCGATATATATATATATATATATATATATATGTGTGTGTGTGTGTGTGTGTGTGTGTGTGTGTGTGTGTGTGTGTGTGTGTGTATATATGTGCGCGTGTGTGTGTGTGTGTGTATATATATATATATTGATGGGTGTCTATTCGATTTCTATTCGAATTTGAGAATTTCTTTGAACTAAGATTCGATTTGATTCTGGTGTACTCTGGAAGCGGATTAGATAGGATTTTATTTGGAAGATTTTTGTGTGGATTTGAGGAACATTTGGATGAATCCTATCGACTGGATATGCTTCCCAAGTTCGTGCGCACAGGGGGGTCGAGCTCGGACTAGAAGAGGAACAGTGTTGTAAAGAACTGTTCAGTTTTTCTTTTCCCTTTTTTTTACTATCTATACATATGAATATATATATATATATAGTTATGTATAACAATATATATTCATATATGCCCTAATAAAATATATACATAAAAAAATCCTAAAAATTCTAAAACCTAATGATCACTTTATAAAATAATTTTATGAAAATATTTTGCAAACAGATTACCATGGAAAAAAAAATATTTATGCTAGCATTAGAATTAATACAATTAAAATAAAACTATTACTAATTTATTTGATAATTATAAAAGACCATAGAATATTAGAATAAAATCTAAAAATTTCTAAAATCCAGTAGTCACTTAGAAATATAATTTTTTTTGAGTGAAATTGTACAAGAAATACTAAGAGTAGTATTTGTGTTGATGTATATTTTCTTTTGCTATATGAGAAAATTATACAGTTAACTACTAAACTTATTAAATAAATAGGAAAATTTTGCTAAATATTTAAAATATAATAAAAAAAATTTATAAGGATAGGAGGGATTATAGCTAGCAGGCTAGTCAGGGCATACAACTAAACTAGCGGTGTCATGATATCTAGTCAATGTGCATAAGCAAAATCTAAGCGTGACTAAGACGTTATTTATTATAAATAACAAAATAATTTAAAACAAATTATTTAATAAATTAAAAATAGTAAAAAAATCCATGAAAATTTTGGGATTTTACAGTCGTTCTATGTTTCAAATTATTATCTATACCTAGATTTAGGTATGCAACAAATATATTTTGTCATGTCCATAATACCTCTGACAGTCATTCTATGTTTCAACTTATTATCTATACCTAGTTTTAGGTATACAATGGATAATAAGTCTAACAAAATTCCCCTAGTGGATATATTCTATCGGGTCTATAATACTTCTGACAATCGTTATATGTCTCCACTTATTATCCATACCTAGTTATAGGTATGCAACAGATAACAAATCTACATACAAAAATACATATCATTAAATATAGAGTTTTTCTATCCATAAAAAGGGTTACCATTGCCTCTTAATACCCAACACCATTTAATGTTGTCATCACTATTCGGGTTTGTTCCCTAATTTATAGTTGAGGTGCAAACTTTGAATAATGTTATGTGCGGCCTGAGAACTACCCTTATTGAAGCACATACTAAGGACGATATTGTATACAAAATATCATCTTCACAAGAATGTGCCAAAATAGTAATTTCATTAATAAGGATGGAAAGGGTTACAAAATATGGCTAGCCCTGGGCCAAAAGAACCATAAAAAAGAAGACAACTAAGGGGAATGATAGTCGGAATCACTAATCACATCCACGATGTCCTGGAGACTCTGAACACCTAAAGTGTGAAACAACTAGCGAAAGGCATCCATCCCTTCTGTAGCTCTCTCTTTTCTGGGTCCAAGGGGAGAAATCCAACGTCTGGGGCTATGCAGGGCCTGGCAATATCACTTAAGGACAACCCAAGCACGACCAGGAGATGGTCAGTCAGGTCCAGCTTAGTGTCCGCCAGTACCCTCTTCCTTGGGTCATGAGGAGGCATTGGAGACTAGGGTCTGACAGTCAGAGACAGTGGCATAACTGTGGCATGCCCCGTAGTGAACAATCGATGGGTGCTAACCCTCTCCAGTCCATGAGAGCGCGTACGAGAAGAACTCTTCTTTGGAGCCATGGAGAGAGAAGGAGAAGTGTTAGCCTTCCCCATTACTCGTATTTATAGAGACAATTAGTGACTGTTCATGTGCATCAGTTAATGCATCGGAACACAAAAAGTCCTTGGAATGTAAAAGTAGAAACAACTGTTAGCCTTCATGATGAACTTCATTAATTACAGAGTAACCATTTGAGGATTAACTCGGTGTTCGAAGGGCCGTCTATCGTTTCTTATTCACGAAAGAGTCTTCAGTGTTTGACTTGTAGTAGATACCAGATATGTCGTATGAGTTACATGCTGGCGTGTAACCAACACCTTGATTTGTGTGATCATGCACCAATATTGACTTGAATAGTCATAAGGTTTTCCAAACAAAGATTGAGTAAGATCTCAAGTATACTAACAACCTAACCGTGATTTCAGAATGTATGAGCCTTAGTATTAAGTGTCTCATGTTCCTTAATGATAGGTGTTTCATGTTCTTTGTTGATTCTATTATCTCAAACAGCATGGTCTTTTTGGAGTCATCTATAGCTAAGTGATTCTGTAGTTTAATGCAGCTAGGTCTTATCCACACTCTTATACGACTAAGTCCTTGTACAGTCCTATGCGACTGAGATTTGTCTCACTTCTTTGGTTTATGCGTCGTTCTATTCAAGAAAGTTCATTGAAGACAGTGATTCTTTAAAGTCTGGACATAGTTTATGCGACAAGACGGAGATTGCATAAAAATCAAGACAAAATTTTATTCTAGATCATGATTACATATGATGGACATCTACACTTTTATCTCAAAATTATTGTTATATATGATAGAGATATATTACATTATGGGTCTTCTTCATCAGGTCCTGTATTAGTACGAGCCATGAGGTACAAATATGTTGTACTAAAAATGTCACGTCCCAGAATCAAAATACTGGCAAGTAGGGAGGGACCAGGCCAGCTGTGTATACCAAAGTACTCCAGTACCCTTAAATATGGTCAAAGCTGTAGATGTAGGGGTTACTACTATAAGCCAACAGTCAATCCTAGGTCAAGCAAATCCGAGATATCTCAATCATAGGCAAGTAAGTAAAGTACAAGTGTATGAGTCTTTCGCCTATCGTGTAGGATGAGGATTTTCGGCATGCAAAAGGCAAGCCCAAGGTTCAGTCCTAGTCCCATCCATCCGATCCATAAGACGAGTTCGTTATACAGGGGATGAGGAAAGTGACTCACGTGATGATTCGACTTACGTAGGTACTGTTGTATGAGTGGCTGCTGGTAACGAGGAAGTGGTGCTGGTAGGTATAGAGAGCTAGAGCGAGCGGTGGAAGGAGGTGTAGCTGGGCTGGCCTACCAAGTGAAAAGAGGGATGCAGGGTTGCTTACCGAATGAAACGATCTCAGTAGGCTGGCTAAGAAAGGGAATCCAGTTATCAACCAATAAAGGAAGGCACCGGATCCGACTACAGATTGTTGTGTTAAATGAGGATCTCTAACTCACAATCTAACTTGAGTCCGTTCAGTCCTGTTCCTCGGATGATTGCTTCTATCGACTGTCCTTCTCTATGTTGACTGGGGAAGCCAATCAATGTGCAACATTTGCTCAGTTAGTGCTACTCTTTTTGGCCTGATCTCGTAAAGAAAGGAAGGCTCATGAATGCCCAATCCCTGGAGGAAGACTATGATTCTACTTCTGTTTGGTCATACTAGGCCATTAAAGTGTCACTACTGATTATTTTCTTGTATCCCCAAAGAAATCCCATTCATTGAGATAGCCGATTGGATCATCATCAAACACAGGAATGGGTGCTCAATCAATGGAATGTTTGCTTTTAGATCTCTTCCAGTGCTTATCTGTAAACCCCCATATTTATTCCTAATTATTTTTAGTATTCTAATTATTTTTGTTATATTTAATTTGAATTAATTCATTTGTTGCTAGTAAATATATGCATATATATAATGTATATGTATATGTGCTTGTACATTATACTATTATTGGTAGACTACAAATTTTAGAAATTTAGTATATTTTATATATTTTTAGAAATTTAAATTAAGTACATTATATTTATATTGTTTTAGGAATTTTTGGTGCTTTGGTCACATTATACTAATAATAGAGAGTATCTAATTATTATTAAGAGTAAAAAAAAGGAAGTTACTGTAGCCGAAACTACAGTAACAAGCAATTCCCAACCCCCTCCCCCCCGGATAACATAGAAAGGAAAGGAAAATCTTTTTAAACGAATTTAAGAACCCAATCTCGATCAATTCACCACCAAATCACTCCAAACAAAATCCCAACTAATCCTAAACAGATTCTCTTCCAACTGGACACAACCTAAACCTAATCAAAGTTGAAATCCGAGCAGCAATTGGAGAATCCATCTCCAGGCCGCATATAAGCCGCGGGTTCCCCCTCCACCATTGAAACCTTCGTGTACTGAAAGCTCTCACCCTCGACCCCGAGCACTTGATCCCCGAGCACCCCGTGAACTACTCCGACCACTGATCATCTACAACCATCGACAGGATCATCGCCGCAACCCCCAGGCCGACCGCACCATCAGTACAAACCCATTATTGACGACTGCAAGGTACCATATTCTAATATCGATATTATCATTAATTTCTAACCATTTTTTGAATCGTTAAATCCTATAGACAGACCATATAACCCTCTTTGAATCGCTACAGAAGGATTTCGATATCGTACTCGAGATTTACCTTGAGATCGATGCAAAGTCGAGCACTCACTGCTCGAAAAACAGAGCATGAAGCTGTGTAAAGTCTCAACTTTGGAGTCGATTCTTAATCTGTATATTAGTGTTTTTGTTAAACTAATTGAAAATAGTCCAGGATGATATAACCAAAATTATAATGCACTTCGTAGAATCATATTTCGCCTATTGTAGAGAAAGTTACGTGATGATGAACTTGTGTTAAAAACTGCTTTAAAAATATTAAAATCTTTAGAAATCTGTCCGATACGGCGTGTGCCCCGACAAACCGGGCGACGTGTTCGTGTATTATACACATCGAAAGGCACGTATGGATGTTGCCGACGTGTGGGAACTGACAGAACCCGTTTTCGTTGCACGTGCGCGACGGAATCAGTACGTATCCGTCGAGAAACCCCCGTATCGACGTTTTGTAAATTTGGCCATAACTTCGTGCACGTTCGTCGGATCGACATGAAACTTACGCCATCTGGACCGCATCAATTTTCTGGTCCTGTATGTCAAGTTTAGTCAGGTTCTGAGAAGGTTGATCGGAATGCCAATTTGGCAGGCCCGTAAGTCGACCCAACGGGCAATTTTGTGTACGGCTCATCGAAATTCAAAATTGGACATATCGATAGCTTCATCTCCTCAAACCGAATCCGTAGACATGTAATTTGATGACTTTAGAGACCGTAGAAATTGGCACGCATTTCGATACAAAACGGGTCTATCGTTTTGACCCAATGATTATATCATGTTTTTAAAAATGGCTAATCAATTAAGTTTACCATAATGACATCACTATATTCATGTAATCACTATCATATTGCTACTTAAACTTAGCATTATCCAAATGTTCTATATCATATTGCTATGCTTGTATGATTTTGTTTTGTTCGTCTAACATGTTCTTAGACATGTAGTAAGCATGATCAAGCTTTGTCAAACCAGGACATATGCAATGGGCGAAAGTCGACGTTATACAAGAAGATTTCTCTGAACCGCCTAACGACTTATCCGGGGCCAACGGACAAGGGTCGAGGGGGCAGCGCCTCCCGTAGGGGTTCGGGGGCGAAGCCTCCGAAAGGTATTCATATTTTCAGATCTGTTTATCTTTGGACGACCGCCGTCAAGTGAGGAAGGCGTCTTCAAAGTCTGCTCAAATATTTGAAGAAAGGCATCATGATCAGAGGGCTCTTGGTTTTCCTATTTGATTAATGTATTTTTACACTTATTGAGTCTAGGAATACGATGTACACTGCATCGTACTGACAAATAGGCTATCTAAAAAACTTTTTCAAAATACCCTTTCATTTAGAAAATAAGCCCACTTACAAAAGCCCACACTACTTCCTAACAGCTTGACTTTTCAAAAAGCTCAAAAACCAATTTGCAAAACCCTAACAGAACCCTAGCAGAACTCGGGCCGAGTTCGGCCAGAGTTCGGTTAGTGAACGTTGCTTTTTGAACTTGGTCTTCCCGCAGTTACGGATTCCAACGAGATTTTTTCATAGAGTTCTGTCCGAATTCTGCCCGAATTCTGTCAGAATTTTGTCTTTGGAAAAACTATAAATAGAGAAGGATTTTGATCATTTTAGCATACCAATTCACTTTCATATCTCTTCTCTATAAGCCTACTACTTCGTCCAAAGTATTCCAAAGCTTTCATTTTCAAATCCTAAGCCAATTACAATCCTCTAGTCGATTTGCCAGTGCGGTACGGTCTAGAAGTTTCAGAGCGATTGTAATCAGAGGCTTGACTGAAGAAAGACTCTTCCCAATTGAAGTTGGTCGAGTACTTCGGATCAAAGCTCGTATTGTAGAAGTTACAAAAATATCGAATAAAAACTTGTGGTAATTTTCCATAGTGGATTCAACTGGAAGCTAGAGTTCTTTCGACTGGACTAGTCCACACAAGAGGGAAACCAATATACATCCTTGTGTTTGCGTTTGCTCTCTACTTTCTATATTTCATTTACATATCTGTGATCTTGTTGCTAACATTTTTAATTAGTTAAATTCCGCTGCCTACTCTATTCACCCCCCGTCAAGGGTATTGAGCTTTACAACTCGTTCCTACAATCGGTCCTACAGGCCACTGACATTCTTGAACGTTATGCGCTTGGTCACTGGTACCCAATTGTGCACTATACCGGATCCTATATTCAGCCAGGGCTCAAGCGTCGAAGGATTGTATCCTAACTGTATATTCACAGTAGAATGGTCAGGAACCCTATTTGCAATCATCTCTTCTTTATGTTATATATCACAGTTTATATGGCATGGTGTTTTTTGTATCTTGTTATGTCCCGCTGAGGACCTGGTTATCTCTCCAGGGTTAGACGAGTTTCTACAAGAGTATGAAGCGGCACTGGATCCATCCTATATTGATGATGAGGCATTCCTGCTGATTTTTAGTCTATTTATTTTTTGAGACATTAGTGGATATTTTTACATCTCTTTTCTTTCTATTTTGTGGAGGTGGGACTCCGATCTCACAAGACTATTTTTCATAGCTGTTTGGAGTGGGTATGTCCACCTGGCTATCTTTTGATACACTCATTTATTATCTGGACTCTGTTATCTTTTGTGTTGAGCTATGATAAGATTCGATGATATTATTCTGGCATGTGATTATTTTATATACAGCTTATGTACGTATACGAGGATTTCATATATTGGAGTTTTCTTCGTATATGTGCAGCTGGCATGTTCACGTACTTGGTCCTATATATTTTGGGACTGGAGCGTTATATTATCCAATCTGAAACAAAGGATAAACCTATGGACATGTTGTGTTGAACCTCTCTTCCTACTGTTAGGAGTGAAATACATTGCGTGGCTGTCCGATCATGACGTAGTCCGAGATAGAAGATTGAAAAAAGCAGGGCAAGTGGAAGATGTTCCATGAGCTGCTTGTTTTCAGTCTTTTTCCATACCTAGGTAAGAGAAAAATAGGATATACTTCCCAAGCATGGGTCTTTGATTGATGGAAAGCTTGATGTCAGCATCTGTTACTGCACATCTTACTTTCAGCTCTGTTACCATGTCGATGTGAGGCCTAAATAATCGAAGTGAATTAAAATATGAACACATCACCAAGCTGCTCTTCAGACTTCACATAAGGAGTCACCATTTTCTTACTCATCACCATATCTCTGAGAAAGTGCATGAAAGAAAGACAGGGCCACCTCAATGTCTTTAGTTTTCTCATGGAACACTGGATTAGAGGCAATATAAATGGCTGCCTGATTGTCATAATACATCTTCATAGGATATGTCATTCTTAAGTTCATCTCCTGTAAAAGAGATTTCACCCACACAACTGGGCCTTCTTGTACCTGTACCAGTGTCTATCAAGATCCTCTCTATAATGATCTATATCCATATCTTATTGAGCGGGATCCTGATCCAGCCCCTAGTGATCCAGATCTATATCCAGGGATCCAAATCCGTTCTTACAATATGTAAATAAGCAACCACCGCTTTGTGGGTTTCGTAGATCCTGCTAAAACATATCCCACTCTGAATTATCAGGCACATAAGACAGTAAATCATCCCAAATTATAGTATATAGATGATCATGAAGCTAGTAATACAAAATAAATTAGAACTAGCAAGAGTGTAAGTCATACATGATCACCACTAGCAGCAGTCTAGAATAAACAAATCATGTCTAAGCTCGTAGGCCAGATGTGAAGTCTAAAATACGAGATAAACACGTGCTCGGTGGCTAAATGTCGTAAAAGACTATATATAGATAAGAGTAGGTAAGAGAAAGAACACCCACTCGGGCAAGAATAGCAAACTGGAAACATGTGAAGGAAAAAGCATGTAAAGGAAAAAACACTACTTATGTTACATGCTCGGCTTCACTATATAAAGTAAAGGTACTATAGAGTATATGAAAGAAAATTGGAAACATGTGAAGGAAAAAAACAGGAATAGAATATGAGTAAAGTCGAGCATGTAAATAAATAGTGAAGCCAGGCATGTAAACATGTAATGAAGCCAGGTATATAAAGATGTAGAGAAGTTAGGCATGTAACCAAGAATAATAGCATGTACAGTAATAGCTGGAATCTAAGTACTGAAACAGAACAAGCTGGAGCAAGATTAGACTAGACAAGAATTGACTCCATCCATCAATCACGACAAAGCAAGAGTATGGCTTGATACATTAGCTAACTAGGGTTATCACAATCATAATTCCTAACATACGCACTTTGAGAAATCCAATCTGGCTGCCCGCCCTGCAGACTACCCAACTCATCCAGGTCGAAAACAAGGATATATATAGCAGATACACCATCCAGGAGACATGTATCCTAATGAGTATGCTCCACATGATGGCGAGCTAATAGAAGTACAACAAAATAGATATACTGGATTGCCCTACTCGACGATATGCTAGCAATGTGCCCCACACGACAGGGAGCAACAAGTCCATGTTAAAGGCCGAAATAAAGGGCTTGCATGCAACCGAGAAAATCGCCCCTCCTAATGTATCTAGATAGTCATGCTAGTTTTTATTCCTTAACATTTTTATTCAAGATTTTGTGTATGGCATTCCTCAGAATCCATCCTAGACATGAGACATGCAAGACACGAAATAAAAAATATGGCAATAAAATAAGCCACAACAGAAATACAAGTATCAAGACAGGAGTGCGCTACAACGAGCCACTACACCAAGCGAGATAAGACATGAATCAAGCGTGTGCCACGACGGGCCACTATCATGTAAGTTAGACATGTACGAGAAATCTAGACAGGCATGGTGGTACATAGCAAGAAATATGGCATAACAAATACAAGAAAGCAATAAGCAAGAAGAAATCAGACAACCAAAACAAAGTCAAAAAATATACAACTTGGATATGCTGACGGTATAGCGGCAGTATATTCCAGTATACCGACGGTATATCGGACAATAGGGATACAAAAACTTGCTATAAAATATAATACACATGATCGGTATACCAGCGGTACAGACCAGTACACCGACAGTATTTGTAGCAACATATTTTTAACTTGAAAGGAATCATAAACCGGTATGACAGTTGCATGCCATTTTTGTCCAGGAACTAACACTAAGGACTTGAAACAAGTTTCGGAAACCAATTCTTATCCCGAAAGTTGTAGAATTCAAATATAACCAAGAAAATAATACTAGAGGAAGGTCGTGTATAGCGTATATACTAGGTATCATGAAAATCACTCTAGTATCGTTTCTGATACGGAGTTTTCCTACTAAGAAAATATCAGAATTTCACAGAAAATCAAAACATATCTCAAACAAATTTTGAGATGATCAAAATGATGAGAATCTCGAGAGAAACATATTTAGTAAAGCAAGATTAGACAATATTGGACTATCAAAGCAATAAAAAATAAAATAGTAGTAAAAACAATATTCGTCCAGTAGTTCCATAAGATGTACTTATCTAATATAGCTCCAAGCCTGACTCTTCAACTCCACCAAGATGGGTCAGAATCCATACTCTGAGGTCTCGAGACCAACCTCCTAGCTCACGAGAAAAATGAAGAGAAAAAGAAAAGAGAAGAAGAGTGGAGAGAGATTACAAAAAAAATTGAAAAGAAATAAAAGGGTATATATAAAGAACGTGAATTAATTGTGACCGCCCGATCGCGATCCACAATTCAATCTGAATCGATCTCGATCGTTCAAAAGAAAACCAAAAAACCAGTGGATAATAGAATGTATCATTACTATTCATGAAAATATCTAAATACTGTTTAATAATATATTAGAATATTGTTCATAAAAATATCTAAAATCAAAAATATCTAAAAGAAAAAACATCACCGGGACAGTATACCATCGGTACACGATATAGCAGCAGCATGTCAGTCAAGTAGTAGAGTCTCAAAAATCAAATTTTTCTAAGTTTCTCCGAAAGTTAAAAAAATACAAAATACAGTATAAAATACATATCAGTATACAAATACAAATATTGTGAGACGAATCTCACGAAAAAGGACAACGTGAAGAGAGTGAATACATTCCTCACCAACCTACTCTGAATAGCAACTTGGTAGGAGGTACCGAATTGAGCCATATTTGTGCACATACAAGCATGGGCTCCCTTCAAAAAACTGGCCGCCACAGTTAGCAGTAAGCTCCTACATTAATTTTGCTAGAGCCCAAAGTCCCTGTCGGTGGATGTATTTTGATTGAGATTCAATCCCAACCTTGTCATGCGTACTGTAGCACTGTTACCAGCTAGTATCGAACCCCATTTGTTATATACACATAGTCTGCTTGGTCTTAAGATTGTGATGGCCTTCACATAATATGTTTATTCGAGCCGAACAAGACGTTTTATGACGTCCTACAATGCTCCATTTGAGCTCGAGTCATCCAGGGAGTCTCCTGCAAAGTATGACAAACCTGTATCAGAATTAAGGAGTTAGACGAATATACGAGCTAATTTCTGAAATATACAGTCTTGGTTTATGATGTATAAAGAAGTCAGACGCATATACAAGTATTTCTAGACTTATGCACCTAAATATTGTATGGCTATGACTTCTCCACTTTCAATGGGTGTTCAGTGACAGCTCCATTTATGTAGTGCACCTTCTTGGTGAAGACTTCACGGCATGTTCGTGATGAAATTTCTCATCCATGCAAGTAAAATTAATGGAGGACAGTTCATATATTTTACCTTGGGGAGGTCGATGTTTCTTTCGGCTCCTAACACATCTATAGAGCAGTGCCATTGGCAAGGTAATGTGCAACTCCCCTACAGGCTCATTTGAGTTGATTGAAGCTCGAATTTGTGTGTACATGGTGTGAAGATGTGATAAAAAATCTGCCAATACCCACTTCTATTTATATTGGAGAAAGGTCACCTTAGCAGTATACAAAAATAAGTTATGTAGCTAGATTTTCTCTAAACGAGTCAAAGTCAGCATCTTAATGGATACGGTTTCAGTTCCTAAAATTTCATCTCGGCTTTGACCAAGCCGTGATTCAAACTCCTCGATTCTCATGCCTATGTAATGGCGTCGTTTCAAAAACTGATAGCATGGCAGTGACTCCATGCGTCGATGTCCTCTGCGACAATTTTCTTCCCCCATGGTTCTTTCAATGTGTTTCAAAACTTGTTCAAGTTTCAAAAACTTTGAAAAGGATCTTGTAGAAGCATGAAAATTATGACGCATAACCATCAGGCGCTTGGTCGTTTTATTTGGCGGCTGTCATACTGAACTTGATGCATCACCTTCTTGATCAAAACAGTAAATTTTGACATAGCAGAGCAGTATCATTAAAGCGCATACCGTCAACGGGCGCATAGCTATTCCTCACTCAGAGATCGTTCACCACATAGGGATCGTATGCTACATGACAGGTTTTTGTATGACACATCCTAGAAAACTAAAGCCACATGGCGATTCATGCTTGATCTGTGTACACGTTCATTCCCCACTAACTTCTAGTGCCAACTCTAGTCCATGCACCTCTGAGACAAAAATAGTATAATTTCCTCACAAGCATGAATGGACGAACAGAAATATACAAAGCCAATTGATGCCTAAATTCTGTCAGTGAGCCAGAGTTAGCAAGCTTTTGCAATCTTCGGTTCGGATCGTCAATGGAGTAAAGAAGTCAACCGTAGACTTAACTTTCATCACCCAAATCCCTAGAATCATTTTGTACTTAGAGTTCTTGTATAAGGATTTCTTTTGCACTCCCTTTTTTTTATAAAAGTTCTAATACAAAGGTTGTTACACTTTTTGTATCAGAACATGTACTATAATGCATCACTATCAAAATCAAATACATGGTCTATAACAACTGTCTCTAATCAAGAAGTAATAACATAACAGCTAAGACTATAATCATGTGAATCTACGATAACAAAAATAAATCATAAAATAAACAAATTAATTTAAACATGCTATTTGAATTGAAAATTTTGGCAAGCTATACTTTTCTGTCCTCCAAGTCTCCACTAAATCCTCAAATACCAAGGACTAGCTAAGAACACACATACAAATGAACTCAAGGTTAATTTTTTGTTATTAATACACTTAATGTTTGGTAATAATGTATAACCAAGTCTAGTTATACACATGACACGTGGGTACGTGACACAACAAATTCACATGCTTCCATGGGATACCATGACCTAGTTTCTAGCCTTTCGACTTCCAAAACTAGAGACTAGGTTCCCAATACATGGAAATGTGTATAAACCATATTAAAATCATGAAAACACAATTTTAATCATGATTTATACCCATTTTAACTGAAAATTCTATAATGAATCTTTTGGACATGGTACATGGAATTTGTCGCTTTATGCCTGCAAGTAAATCATAGAATTGACCTAGGATAATATCAACACCTAACCATGACTTATGCCTATCAAAATATGGTCATTAAATATTTAAAAATAGGATTTTATTAATATTTTTTTTCGCTTTTCAGCCCTAAAGTTTAGCATCTTCTTATGTGCCAACATAAGTCAAAACTACACATAGGAATCTAGTTTCATGGCACACCAAGTTTAGGCTAGGTTTTATATGACTAAATATCATAAAAATATGTAAAAGTGGATAAAAGTACATATTTAATATGGATTACATTTCATATTTATGTCTTGCATATTTGTTCTCAAACATTCTCACAACATCTAACTAGCATGCACATGTCTTGATTCTAATTCAACATCCATGCATATTATCAATCCTAGGCCCTTTCCTGGTTAAAATTAATCAAGAACATGGTTTTTAGAAGATGATTTGACATTTATTTCAGAGAAAATAACTCATGGAAAATGTTTAAGAAAAGGGTTTAGATTGCTTACCAAGAAATTCTAAAAAAGTGGTTGGAAGCGAGTTTTTGTTTGCCCAATACGTGCTCCTTCTTGCTTGCTCTTGGTGTTCTCTTCTTGATTTTGGAAATATGAAGATGATGGTGATGGAGGTGGTGTTAATGGTGGTCTAAGATAAGAAGAAAGTGTGGTGAAAGTATTGTAGAGTTGGAGAGATGATGTTATAGATGGAGGGGATGGAGATGGAGACTTATGAAGGAAACTGAGATGGAAATATGGGAGAGGGGCTGCTCTTTAGGGTTCACGAAGATTGAGGGGAAAGAAGTAGGGTCGTCCAAAGCAAGAAAGAAAGTTAGTGTTATGGTTAGGTTCTTGTATATATATATATATATATATTTTTTTTTTTTTATATATATATATATATATATATATATATATATATATAATATTTTTAACAAATAGGGAGATTAGGGCTGCCCGGTTTGCGGAGCTCCTGTCCTGGCCGATTGTTCCCGGCCGATTGTTGCAGATGTCTCCGGGGGGGCTTCGTCCCCCCCCCCGGCGTTGGATCCTCCGCGGGAGGCCACGTCCGCCCTGGCACGGCTTCGTCGGAGGGAGGCGCCGCCTCCTTGGGCCTGCGCGTGGGAGATGGCCATGGGGGCGACCAGGCGGCGGGAGGGGGGGACCTCGCTCTCTCTGGTTCGGCGGGGGACTCCGGCCCCACTGGTGGCACGTCGGCGGGATCCATGGGCTCGTCGGTGGGAGTCTCTGGTGGCACGCTCGGTTCTCAACGTGAGGAGCTCCTGTCCAGGTCGATTGTTCCTGGCCGTTTGCTACAGCTGTCGCTGGCGGGGGGCTTCGTCCCCCCCCCGGGCGTTGGATCCTCGACGGGAGGCTTCGTCCGCCCTGGCACGTCGGAGGGAGGTGCCGCCTCCACGGGCCTTCGCGTTGGAGGTGGGGATGGCCATGGGGGCGACCTGGCGGGAGGGGGGACTCCGCTCCCCCCTGGTTCGGAGGGGGGCTTCGGCCCCTCTGATGGCACGTCGGCGGGAGCCAAGGGCTCGTCAGTAGGAGTCTCTGGTGGCACGCTCGGCTGTACTTCTGGTGGTACGTCGGTGGGAGGGTCCGCTCCTCCTGGCCTTCGTACGTCAAAGGGTGATGGCCGAGGGGGCGACCCGGCTGCGGGGGGGGGGGGTTCCACCCATCCGGATACTGGAGAGAGGCTCCGTCCGATGCCGGCAGGAGGTTCCGTCCTCCTTGGCATCCCTCATGGCCTTCCTGAGGGTGGCGACGAGTTAGGGGCAGTCCCGGTTGCGAGGAGGGGCGTCGTCCATTGCGATGTTCGATCTCCGGCAACGGTGGCGATTCAGGCGAAGGTGGTAGGCGGAGGAACGGGTGGTACGACGCTGTCCTTTGCTGCGGTGGTGGACGGACCCGCGTCGACATCGACGGGTGGTGTGTCGAGAGTGGATTTCCGACCAGCCATTGAGTTTGATGGCAGGAAGGTGGCCGTCTTCTCGCCGTCGGATATGGAGGCTCTCACGGTGCCGTATGGGTTGGATCTTATTGGAAAGTTTGCTAGGAGGAGACTCCCGGTGGAGGCCGTTAGGAAGGTTTTTGATTCGAAGAGTTTCAGGGGGATGATTGAAGTGAAGGCCATTGATGATCGTCATGTTCTTATACGGCCTCATGTCGAGAGTGACTTTCTTCGGCTTCGATCTAAGGACTATTGGTTCGTTGGTCGGGTTCCGATGGTGATATTCAGGTCGTCGGTAGATTTTTCGCCGATGAGAGAGGATCCGCGTGTTCCTATCTGGATTGCCTTCCATGGGCTTCCTCACTGCATGTTTGATACTAATGCGGTTCTCTCCATTGCATCTGGTCTCGGCACTCCGCTCTTTACGGACCGGGCTACGGCCTCATTCTCTAGGCCGGGGGTAGCCAGGGTCTTGGTCGAAGTGGACGTCAGTAAACCTCTTCAACAAGAGGTTTTCTTCCAACTTTCTGATGGCGTTCGTTCGCAGCCGGTTGTTTATGAGAGGACTCCTCTATACTGTGTTTTTTGCGGCCATTATGGTCACATTGGGAGTGCTTGTGGCCGTCCCCAGTTGGAGACGCCATCAGTGGATGGAGCAGACGGACCGCCCAACCCCGTCGCTTCTTCTTCGGGTGTATCGTGGCCATCGGTGGATGTAGCAGACGGACCGCCAATCCCCGTCGCTTCTTCTTCAGGTACAGCGCGAGTGGACGACGGTTCGGTGGGTGGCCGTAGGACAAGCAGGGGTCGTCGGAGGCGGAGATCGAGGCGTAAGAAGGGGAAGAGGAAACGGCAGGAGTGGAGGCACGTCCAGGGGCGTGATGATAGCAGGGCGACCACGCAGCCCGGTTTGCGCGGGAGTGATGATATTCGTGCGAGTTCCATGCCGCCTTCCTAGCACGTGGGGGAGTCTTCTTCGGGCCAGCTGGCTTTATGGTCGGATGATGGGAGGCCCATGTAGGGGGGACGTAGCGCTCCGGGCTCTAGTTTGGATGGGCAGTTGGGGCCTAAGCGGGGTGTTGGGCCCATTGTGTTACCGGACCTACCTATTATTATCCACAGTCAGCTGGGACAGGGAGTTATAGCGGCTGACTCTGACACTGAAGATCGAAGCTTGGTGGTGTGGGAGGAGCCCGCCCATGGTTCTATCTCCGATTGGGGTTATGACCCTTCTCCGGGAGATGATATTATTTTATTGCCTGAGGCGAGATCTTCCACCTCATTTGTTGAGGGTCGTGAAGATGGCTGGCAGATGGTACCCTTCAAAAAGGTGGCTGGTAGGTGAAGGAAGTCGTTGGCACCTTAGTCGGATCGACTTCTTCGATCACATGCTTCCCGGGTTAGGTGGGACCCCAAGAGGGTCCATGGTTAAATTCCTTATTTGGAATGTTCGGGGGACGGCGAACAGATCTACTATATGCCGTCTCAGGTCCTTGTGTCGGACCAACTCTATTCAGGTTCTCGCTATTATTGAGCCCAAGGTGATATCCTCTAAGCTTCTTTCTTATCAACTGAGGTTGGGTTTTGATGCTAGCTTTTGTAATGATAAGGGTAATATTTGGTTACTATGCAAGTCGGGTCTTGGGATCCAATGTATTGATTCTTGTGATCAAGCTATCACGGTGCAGCTTTCTCTGAGCTATTTTTCGGATCCGGTACGGTTGTCTGTTGTTCATGGTACAGGGACACGACAGGAGAGGAGGCGTATTTGGACGTCCAAGCCAGGCACATCGGTTTGCCCTGGGCGGTGGGCGGGGATTTTAATATTATTGCTTCTCCGGATAAGAAATTTGGGGGTCGGCCTCCTGACACGAGGGCCATCGCGAACTTTCTTGACTTTCAGTTGGCTGCCGGGCTCTTCGATGTTGGTTTCAGAGGTAGCATTTATACTTGGGTGAATGGTCAGTCGGGGGCTGATCGGCAGGGATCCCGCCTTGATAGGGTACTCGCGACGGGTAGTTGGCTGGATGGTGTCCAGGTCTCTTGTGAGCATCTTAATCGGGCAGAATCTGATCATTCTCCTTTATTGATATCCTGCCAGCAAGCTTCCTCCCCTCAGCGTCGAGGATTCCGTTTTCTCGACTTTTGGACGTCTCATCCGGATTTTCTTACGGTGGTTGCTCGGGCGTGGAATTCATGCTGGCATTATGATGCGCTTGAGCGGTTGGGCATGCGTTTGCGGACGACGGGGTATGTTCTGGCTGGATGGAGTAGAGTTACTTTCGGAGACATTTTTCAGGAGGTCCATCTGGCCGAGGATGTTGCATTGGCGGCGGAGCAGGATTATGAGCTTCATCCTTCGGAGAGGGGACGGGCTTCCTGGATGGAGGCCGTAGCCAGATTGAAACAAAAGGTCCAAGTAGAGGAGTCTTTCTGGAAACAAAAAGCCAGATTGAGATGGGACCTGGAAGGGGAAAAGAATACTCGTTTTTTCCATGAGTGCACCAGGAGCAGGCAAAGAAAGGCGGGTATTCAGAAAATTATTCGGCCTGATGGATCAGAAACAGGTTCTATTGCAGAGGTGGCGACGGAGGCTTCAGTATTCTTCTCTAAGTTGTTCAGGGCTGAGCCTATCTCAGACGAGGATGCCTTCCTCGATGTCATTCCTAGCCTCATTTCTGTGGAGGACAACTCTGAGCTTGTTTGTTGTCCGGATAGAGCAGAGTTGTTAGAGATTGTTCGGGGTATGGACCCGGCTAGTGGCCCCGGGCCGGATGGATTTTTTGGGAGATTTTTCTTATTTTGTTGGGATATTATCGCTGCTGACGTGGAGGAAGCCATTGGCTCATTTTTCTTGGGTGCACGCCTTCCGGTTTCCATTTCTGATACCTTCTTATTTCTTATCCCCAAAGTCGAGCACCCGAGGAATCTATCTGATTTCCGTCCTATTAGTCTTTACAATTTCTGTAACAAGATAATTTCCAAGATTATTGCTTGCAGGTTGCGAGAATTTCTTCCCAAAATTATTTCTCCGGAGCAAAGTGCTTTTGTTAAGGGGAGAGAGATTGTTGACAATATCATCATTGCTCAGGACATGGTGGCTTCTATGAGAGAATCGAATCATGGTGGAAATATTGCAATAAAGCTTGACATGTAGAAGGACTATGATAGAGTCAGTTGGCACTTCCTCCTGCGGGTTCTTCGGAGATTTGGCTTTAATGAGGTTTTCTGTGATCTTGTTTATCGTCTCCTGGCGGACACCAGGTATGCGGTTCTTCTTAATGGAGCTCCTACTGATTTCTTTCTGGCGTCTAGAGGGATCCGTCAGGGGGACCCCCTCTCCCCGGCTCTTTTCATTATTGCTGCGGAAGTGCTTTCTCGAAATCTCAAGTTGCTTCAAGACTCTAATAGGAGAACCTCATTTCATACTCCTATTGGGGGACCGTGTATCTTGCACTTGGCATATGCGGATGATATTCTTATATTTACTTCGGAGGATATTGCTGGATTGCGTGCTCTTCAGCAGGTATTGCATCGCTATGAGGCAGTATCTGGTCAGAAGATTAATTATTCCAAATCCGCCTTTTATACTGCGACCCCCTTGGCTGAGGATCGTACTCGAACTATTTCTTCTCTTTTTGGGTTCTACACCGGTTCTTTGCCGTTTACTTATTTGGGCTGCCCGTTAACATGCGGGAGACGGAATGTTTAGCTTTTTGCTGGATAAAATCCGTTCGAAGCTGATGGGATGGCAGAACAAGATACTTTCTCCTGGGGGTAAGCTGATCCTTATTAAGAATGTTCTTTCATCTATCCCTATGTATTCATTGGCAGCATGTTGCCCACCTTTGGGCCATTTTCAGGGCGATTGAGAGAATGTTTGCGGCTTTCTTCTGGGGTAGCAAGGATGGGGTTGCTAAGAGGAGTTGGCTGGCGTGGCGGTTCGTCACTCGAACTAAGTCCGAAGGGGGCCTTGGGATCAAGTGTCTGAATGATATCATGGATGCCTTCTCTATGAAATTATGGTGGAAGTTGTGGCATGGGAAGGGCCTTTGGGTGGAGCTCCTTAAATAGAAATATTTTTGTAAGCGTCATCCATGTGATGCGTTTATTACTTCCAAGTGCTCCCATATTTGGCGACGGATTTTGCGGGAAAGGAAATTGGCGGAACCGCATATCTCTTTCAGACTTGGGCGTGGTGAGGGCTCAGCGAGGTGCAAAGATTGGCTCCCGGGGGCCCTCGGCTGGGTAGCGTTGCTAGTCCGTCGGATGAGGGAGTGGCGGCTGGGACCAGGCACGGAACGGGGAGTCAGAATCGGGTGCGACGGCGAACCCAGGAGATGGAGGCGGGGTGGGTTCCGTTGGATGGTGGCACCGGGGTGCTTCGGAGGTCGGCCAGATTGGCCGGGAGGAGGGTGTTTCTTCATCATCAAACGGTGACTGTGAGGGTTCTATCGGATAGGGGAAGGAAGATCCGAGATTCTAGGGCGAGGAATTCTGACAATGGTGGTCCGGTTATCCGTTTGTTTTGGACAGACGCTGGGTAGGACTTGCCTATGTTTATGGAGCAGTTTGGGGTAGAGGCAGTGAGGCGGCTCAGAGTGGCAAATCTGTCTTGCTCTTCGGCTCCTGATTCATTGGTCTGGGGAGAGTGGAAAGGATCTTTCTCGCTTGCCTCAGCTTGGAGGCTTTGTCGGATTTCCCATCCTACATCTTCTTTATTTTCTAACATATGGGGCAAGTGTATTCCGACGAAGTGGAGCATTCTGATGTGGCGGGTTTGTCACAACCGGCTACCCACTGATGATAACATTCAAAAGATTGGTTTCCATTTGGCTTCCAGGTGTCATTGCTGCCAGGATGGGAATGGGAAGACCCTTCAGCATATTTTCTTTCACGGGGATCTTGCTAGGATGGTTTGGTCTGTCTTTCGGGGTTTCTTCAAGACACGGATGCATAGTGACTTTCTAGCCTTTCTTCAAAGGTGGTGGCGGGGCCATGGCAGTCATCATCGGAGATCATTGGCCGGGGCGATCATCTGGGTGCTTTGGAAGAACCGGAATAAGCATCGCTACGAGGGGCGTAGTGTTGGCTCTGAATTCTTGGTTCGGGAGGTGAAGCGTCAGTTTCGGAAGTCGCGTTCGGGCTGCCATCATTCTCCGACTATTCCGAACTGGGTTTTTCAGTAGTATTTTTCTTGTATTTCCTTCCTTTATTTTTGTTACCATGAGGTCGAATGTACTCATTACCCTCTTTTTTCTATAAAGGTAACGTTTTAAAATATATATATATATATATATATATATATATATATATATATATATATATATATATATATATATATATATATTATATATATATATTTTATATATATATATATTTTATATATATATATTTTATATATATATATATATATATATATAATATGTATATATATATATATATATATATATATACATATTATATATATATATATATATATATATATATATATATATATATATAATATATATATATATATTATATATATATATATATATATATATATATATATTTATAAAAATAATATATATATATATATATATATATATTATTTTTAACCAGAATAACCCCATATTATTCATAAAGGCGCAAAATGTCGAAGCCTTTACAAGTATATCCAATAGGCACAAAATGCCGAAGCCTATACAAGTATACAATCAAAATAAAAAAGAAAAAACAAAAAAGTGGGGTGGGACTTCCTGATACGGTCAGGGGAGCAGAGCCTACCAAAAGTCCGTCTGGCCGTGGGAGCAATGGTTTCGGATCTTGCGGCTCTGCCGGAGGATCTCCCAAAAGAGCTGATCGGCAGAGTATTATTGGCCTTCATATCTAGCTTTGTTGCAGTTTTTCTAAATAACCCACGTGGCGGATGCTTCGATGATCTGGTGGCCATGAGAAGCGTCGGCCTAGGATGCCATAAGATCAATGAAGCTCCTGCCACCCTGAGCCTGTCTGCAACGTTGGGACAGAACGTTCCTAAAGCAGGCGGGAAAGACCCCATGGCAGAAAATATGATCAACCTTTTCGGACTGTCGCTCCGAGGAGCAAGTGCACGCAGACGCTAAACTGATTCCGATGGTGATAAAAATTTCGTCAGTGGACAGTTTCTTGCGGAGAGCTCTCCAAAGTAGGAAAGGCCATTTTTTGGGGATGTAGGACTGCCAGAAGGGGCCAATGATGGGGTTAGGTGCGCCGTAGATGTGGACTGCTCTTCTGGCAAATGATACCGAAAAGGAGCCTTTTGTCACAGTCGACCACCTCACCACGTCTGACTCATCGCCTAGCCTCAACCCGAAACCACGGATACGATCTACAGCCTCGACTCTGATCCAATCACGGATCCTGCTCTTGTTCCAATCATTACCTGTTGAATCCCACATGTCGCTAATTTTGCTATTTTTCGGGGTCGTTGGGAGGCTGGGGAATAAGTCATTGCCGACCCAACGTTCATGAAAGATCGAGGATTCGCCTAAACCCAGATGGAGGCAGATCACGGGTTTAGCCAGGGTACGCCCGTGAAGGATGCGACGCCAAGCTGCAGAGGATCTGCTGTTGTCACGACCCGCACCTGCTTTTCGAATACAAGCTCGTTAGCAAGCAAGCTACGTATCGAGCGGACTCCAGTCCCTCTCGAATACATAAACGCTGTCAAAACTATGGTATACTACCAAATTATGGCAAAACAAATCTATATCTCAAATCCACAATAAGTGTATGAAACATGAATGAACACTATGTGTCGTGGTCTGCTGCCCACTAGCATATATGTCCGATGAGACTCCAAGAAAAATAACAAGAGTCTCTAAACTGAATCAATAAACAGGATAACTCATGATAAGGAATGTAGAGCACGAAAGGATAACAAACATAATAATGATACCTGAATCCCACAAGAACCGCAAATCCTCCGCCATCCAGAACTACTAGTTAACTCCATGCAATCGCTAAGCCTGAAGAGATCATCAGGTCCTCAGAGGACATAGCAAGATACATAAAATACATGCCTATCTAACAGTTTTATCATGCGCAAGAAAATAAATAAGAAAAACAGGAACACGATAAATGACTACGAACACAAACACGAACACTAGAACAACTACGTGTAAATGATCTGCCGAGCGAACAATGAACACGAGATCAATGGAAGAACCAAACCCTCATCTCGAGTATGGATTCACGGGTTTGAACTAAGCACTAACCCTCGTCCCGAGTGTGGACTATCTGGTTAGTACTAACCCTCGTCTCGAGTGTGGACTCTCTGGTTAGTTCACGGCAAGGCACCCTCGTCCCGAGTGTGGACTCTCTGGTGCAAGTATAACATCCTCGTCCCGAGTATGGACTCTCTGATGTAAACACCCTCGTCCCGAGTGTGGACTCTCTGGTGCAAGTCAAGTTAACACCCTCGTCCCGAGTGTGGACTTTCTGGTGCAAATAATCGATATCCTCGTCCCGAGTGTGGACTCGCGGATGTAAACAGATCAAGAAAAACACCCTCGTCCTGAGTGTGGACTTTCTGGTGCCAAGGAAATAATATCAAAGATTTAGCAGTTCAATTACACGTACTTATTCTATGACACGACTCAAGCAAGGTACTGACGAGAAACTCGAAGTGTGAACCACAAGACCAAACATGAACACGGCTATATGCAATGAAAACAACTCAAAAGAATATAATACGAAAAGCACATGTCCATAAACAACCAAAACTGGGAAATGAAATACAATACATGTAAATAAAACTGAAGAGGAAGGCAAGGTATACTTGCCTGGAGGTTGTACGCAGATCCCACAAAATATAGTCAACTGGTAAGCCAATAAGTCCAAATCAACATAATCGTCTCCGAAAGCTGAAACAAACATTGCCAACATTCTCAGAATAGTCAAATTAGCTAGGATTGCCTGTCCTTAAGTCCAATTCTGGACACAGAAGCAAAACGGTAATTTTGGGCTAAAACGGTGTCCGCCGTTGGATCCGCTTTGCACCGAAAAATGTGCCAAAGTCTATGGTCTCTAAAGTTATCAAACTACATGTCTACAGATCCAGTTTGATGATACAAATCCAAAGATATGTCCAATTGTGGATTCTGGTGGACCGTGCACAAAATTACCCGTTGAATCGGATCGTACGGCCCGCGAAACGGCGATCCGATCAACTGTCTCAGAATCGGACCAAACTTGGCATACAGGACCAGAAAAATAATACGGTCCTGCTGGCGTAAGTTTCGTCTCGATTTAACGAGCGTGCACAAAGTAATTAGGAAATTTACAAAGAGGCCGATACAGTGAATTTCGACGGATACAGATCAAATTCGTCGCGCACACGCAACCAATTTCAATTCCGTCAAAGCCCACATGACCACGAAGCCGTTATGCACCTTTCGGTGCTTTCGGTTCGCGACCACGTCGCCCGGATTGGCGGGACGCACATCGTATCAATGAATTTTGTTGATTTTAAAACAGGTTTTTCGTAAAGTTTGGGAGTCGATTTCTCGGCTCGTAGTCGATGTAATCGACTTCTGTGAATTGGGTCGTGAAGCCCGATATGTTGTCTTTGACTGTGTTCAAGTGGAATTTCTAAACGGTTACTGGATCGATCGAAATTGATCTTCCAATGTGGGTTCATGGACTGTTTTGTGTCCTATTTTTGAACAGGTTTTCAACCGACTTCGGGTCGATCTCATGGACTGGTCGGACAACCTATACGAAATCCAAATACTGGGGTTTCGAGGCGGTTATGTTGGCTTTCCAAAGCAATTTATGGGTCATAAAATAATGGAGTATTGAGAGGGGAATATTACCGCGAAGTGGAGTCGCTGGAACTGCTCTGTTCCGTGCCTGTGTGTGCGCGCAGGTTGGTTCTTGCGCCCGGCCAGCCGACTCCGACGCACGACGGTGGCGCCCGACCGCAGGTTGGTTCGCCAGAGAGTCAGGGGGTGGTGGCACGGGTGTTGGTTAGGGTTTTCTCCTCTGTTTCGTTCGTTACACGTTTATATAACTCTCGGGTTCAGTCGGTTGGAAGGGTGGGGGCTCGGTTTATTTAACACTGGTGTGGGTGTGTGGTTTGCTTCTGTTTGTTGAATTGTTGGTTGTGGGCCCGAGGCTTGGGCTACGACTGCTTGGGCTTAGCTGCTGAGTTCAGCTAAGGGGCTCGGGTGTGGTCCAATATATACATTATATGTAACATATTCACATATTTACATATAAATATTTATATATATATATATAAATAAAAAAATATATATATATATATATATATATATAATATATATAATATATATATATATATATTACATATATGTATACACATACATGTATACCTGCTACTATATGTATTATATATATATACACATACACATATATATTATATATATTTATATATATATACATACACATATTCACGTATATCTATATACATATTTATACGTATATAATTATATAACTCTATATATATATATATATATATATATTATCACATTTATCTGACAAAAATAATATAATCGATAAAATAATAATATTAAATAACAATCCCAATAAAATAATAATAATAATAATAACGAAATTTAATAAACCAATGATGGTGTATATATCATTAGACATCCAAATATATAGTCTAATCCCACATTGCACAAAGGTAGCTAAGCGAATATATATTGTATTTAATATCCACATAACAGAAAATACTTCTTGTATTATAAATAAGCTACAATTATATATACACATCTATATGTCTACATGGACATCGTTAGTCGTACTGCATTACTACATGGGCTTGGCTCAGTTCGGTTCCAGTCCAGACTGATTTGGTTCAACCGGGTCTTTCACAAGTAAATAAACCTTAATAATAAATTAAAATCTTCGGTAAGGGTTAAGTCGCATCTTGGCCTGGTTTTCTTAGTTAGGACGTCACAATGGCTCGGTCTTCCTTACCAGGGCTAATACACTAGTCAAAGCACGCCACTGCACTATCCGTGCCATGATTCCAAGTCGTCTTGTACTTCAAAACTCTACCATGGCTAAAATCATCTACCGTAATAATTAACTAAATAATTATTTATAAAATTCTAAAATTATTATTTAAATCAAATAAATAATAAAAATATATTTCAAAAATTTTCCGGGAAGGGAAGCTAAAAATCTACCTAACTTAAAAATAATTTCGTCCTCGAAATTCTAATTCATAACTATTCCTTAAAATCAAAGTCTACTAATACCTTAATCTCCTCAAATTTAATCTCAAAATATTTTGTGACCTTCTTCAGTCATTTTATAACTCTGATACTTGAGAACTTCTACCTACCTTTGGTCATACTACTCCTCAAATTACGGTCACTAAATCTTATGATCTTCAGTCTCTAACCATTCTACCGGCAGATATCTAGGCATATAGAAACTATAATCCCTCATATCTATAAACAGCCAAACTCATTAATCATGTAATATTATACTATAATTTAAGGATTTCTGATAGATTCTAGACAGCAAGATCATTCGTCACCCCGAAATAGAAAGGGACGAGAATCAATGATACGGGAAAGCATGGAAGTATAATCGAGAGCAAATATGGAGTTTTCAAGGACGTAGAGAAATTTCTAGGAGAATTTTCAAGGTAGTGTGGATTGAGATTTCTAGGTTTAGTCATTGTCGCAGGCTCGTACCAGTACAGTTATGTAACTGGTACGATATGCTCTGACCTGCATGGGCCACCAAAAAAACTTGTCACGACCCGCACCCGCTTTTCGGATACAAGCTCGTGAGCAAGCCAGCTACGTATCGAGCGGACTCTAGCCCCTCTCGAATACGTAAACGATGTCAAGACTATGGTATACTGCCAAATCATGGAAAAACAAATCTATATCTCAAATCCACAATAAGTGTACGAAACATGAATGAACACTATGTGTCGTAGTCAGCAGCCCACTAGCATATATGTCCGATGAGACTCCAAGAAAAATAACAAGAGTCTCTAAACTGAATCAATAACAGGATAACTCATGATAAGGAATGTAGAGCACGAAAGGATAACAAACGTAATAATGATACCTGAATCCTACAAGAACCGTAAAACCACCGCCATCCAGAACTACTAGATAACTCCATACAATCGCTAAGCCTGAAAAGATCATCAGGTCCTCAGAGGACATAGCAAGATACATAATATACATGCCTGTCTAACAGTTTTATCATGGACAAGAAAATAAACAAAAAAAATAGGAACACGACAAATGACTACGAATACGAACACGAACACTAGAACAACTACGCGTAAATGAACTGCCGAGCGAACAATGAACACGAGATCAATGGAAGAACCAAACCCTCATCCCGAGTGTGGACTCATGGGTTTGAACCTCGTCCGTGTGTGGACTCTCTGGTTAGTACTAACCCTCGTCCCGAGTGTGGACTCTCTGGTACAAGTCAAGTCAACACCTTCATCCGGAGTGTGGTCTGGTATAAATAATCGACATCCTCGTCCGAGTGTGGACTCACGGATGTAAACAGATCAAGAAAAATACCCTCATCCCGAGTGTGGACTCTCTAGTGCCAAAGAAACAATATCAAGGATTTAGCAGTTCAATTACACGTACTCGTTCTATGACACGACTCAAGCAAGGTACCGACGAGAAACTCCAAGTGTGAACCATAAGACCAAACATGAACACGGCTATACGATGAAAACAAATAAAAGAATATAATACGAAAACACATGTCCATAAATAACCAAAGCTGGGAAATAAAATACAATGCATGTAAATAAAACTGTCGAGGAAGGCAAGGTATACTTGCCTGGAGGTTGCACGCAGATCCAACAAAATATAGTCAACTGGTAAGTCGATAAGTCCAAATCAACATAACCATCTCGAAAGCTGAATCAATATTGTCAATATTTTCAACAGTCAAATTAGCTAGGATTGCCTGTCCTTAAGTCCAATTCTGGATACATGGATAAAACGGTAATTTTGGGCCAAAACGGTGTCCGCCGTTGGATCCGCTTTGTACCAAAAAATGTGCCAAAGTCTGTGGTCTCTAAAGTCATCAAACTATATGTCAACGGATCTGGTTTGATGATACGAATCCAACGGTATGTCCAATTGTGGATTTTGGTGGGCCATGCACAAAATCACCCTTTGAATCGGATCGTACGACCGTGAAACGGCGATCCGATCAACTGTCTCAGAATCGGACCAAACTTGGCATACAGGACCAGAAAAATGATACGGTCCTGCTGGCATAAGTTTTGTCTCGATCTGACGAGCGTACACAAAGTAATTAGGAAATTTGTAAAGAGGCCGATACGATGAATTTCGACGGATACAGTCAAATTCGTCGCGCACACGCAACCAATTTGAATTCCGTCAAAGCCCACACGACCACGAAGCCGTTACGCACTTTACGATGCTTTCGATTCGTATCCACGTCGCCCGGATTGGCGGAACGCATGTCGTATCGATTATATGATTTTAAAACAGGTTTTTCGTAAAGTATGGGAGTCGATTTTTCGGCATATAGTCGATGTAATCGACTTCTGCAAATTGGGTCGTGAAGCCCTATATGTTGTCTATAACCGTGTTCAAGTGGAATTTTTAAACGGTTACTGGATCGATCGAAATCGATCTTCCAATGTGGTTCATGATCTGTTTCGTGTCCTATTTTTGAACAGGTTTTCGACCGACTTCGGGTCGATCTGATGGACTGGTCGGGCAACCTATACGAAATCCAATTACTGGGGTTTCGAGGCGGTTATGTTGGCCTTCCAAAGCAATTTACGGGTCGTAAAATAATAGAGTATTAAGAGGGGAATATTATCGCAAAGTGGAGTCACTGGAACTGCTCTGTTCCGTGCCTGTGTGTGCACGCGGGCTGGTTCTTGCTACCGGCCGACCGGCTCCGGCGCACGGCGATGGCGCACGGTTAGGGTGGTTGGCCAGGGAGTCAGGGGGTGGCGGCGCGGGTGTTGGTTAGGGTTTTCTCTCTGTTTCGTTCGTTACACGTTTTATAACTCTTGGGTTCAGTCGGTTGGAAGGGTAGGGGCTCGGTTTATTCAACACTGGTGTGGGGGTGTGGTTTGCTTCTGTTTTGAATTGTTGGTTGTGGGCCCGAGGCTTGGGCTGGGACTGCTTGGGCTTAGCTGCTGAGTTCAGCTAAGGGCTCGGTGTGGCCCAATATATACATTATATGTAACATATTCACATATTTACATATAATATATTTATATATGTATACACATACATGTATACCTACTATATATGTATATATATATACACATACACATATATTATATATATTTATATATATACATACACATATTCACGTATATCTATATACACATTTATACGTATATAATTATATAACGCTATATATATATTATCATATTTATCTGACAAAAATAATATAACCAATAAAATAATAATATTAAATAACAATCCTAATAAAATAATAATAATAATAAATAATAAAAAATTTAATAAACCAATGATGGTGTACATCATTAGACATCCAAATATATAGTCTAATACCACATTGCACAAAGGTAGCTAAGCGAATTAATATTGTATTTAATATCCATATAACAGAAAATACTTTCTGTATTATAATATTATATCTACATGGACATCGTTGGTCATACTGCATGACTACATGGGCTTGGCTCAGTTCGGTTCCAATCCAAAATGGTTTGGTAGAACCGGGTCTTCCACAAGTCAATAAACCTTAATAATAAATAAATAAATAATAAATAAAAACTTCAATAAAGGTTAAGTCGCATCTTGGCCTGGTTTTCTTAGTTAGGACGTCACTATGGCTCGGCCTTCCCTACCAGGGCTAATATACTAGTCAAAGCACGTCACTGCACTATCCGTGCCATGATTCCTAGTCGTCTTGTACTTCAAACTCTACCATGGCTAAAATCATCTACCTAATAATTAACTAAATAATTATTTATAAAATTCTAAAATCATTATTTAAATCAAATAAATAATAAAAAAATATTTTAAAATTTTTTCTGGAAGGGAAGCTATAGCTGTTGGAGATGGGTAGCATCGGATGAATGTGTTTGTAGTACCTGGCCATCATGAATCTAGCCCATAAGTTCTGGCTGGTACGGAACTTCCACCACAGCTTCATCGACAAGGCATCCACTATGTACGACAGCTTCAAAAATCCTAGACCCCCCTCGTCAATGGGGGTAGCTATGGTATCCCAACTGGCCCAATGATGCTTGTCTAGATTGCCACTGTGTCCCCGAAGAAGTCGTTGAAGATGCTTTCAATCGAAGTAAGAACATTTTTAGGAGGGGAGCACGCAGCAAGGGTGTAGATAAGGATGACGAAAGTACATATTTAATCAGAATCATCTTACCTCCAGGGGATAAGGTGGCGTTATGCCATCCTTCTAATTTTTTCGTGATTGTTCACCAACTCGTCGAAAATTCTTGCGTTAGATCTATCGTACACAAGCGGGCACCCGAGGTAGTGGAATGGAGGATACGAAAGGGAAAAGGAAGTAATATTGGAAGGGTAGCTACGTGATCTATTGATTTTGTGGTGGGTGTACATAACACACTTGGCTGGATTGACCTTCTGGCCGGAGCACCTGGTGTATCTTTGCAGCGTGTTGTGAACCACTTCCACCGACCCGACATCTCCAAAGAAAAATGAGGATGTCGTCAGCGTATGCCAGATGAGTGATGATAGGACATCCGCTGGCCGTATGAAAGTGGTGGAAGTTCGGGGCGCTGGTCAATTTGTTCAGATTCCTACTCAAGGCTTCCGTCGCAATGATGAAGATGGTGGAGGATAAGGGGTCTCCTTGCCTGACCCCGTGGCTGAATTTAAAAAAACCTTCGGCTTGCCCGTTGATTACCGTAGTGAACCATGAGTTACTGATCGATCTCCACACAATGTTGGTCCAAGTATTCGAAAAATCGAAAGCTCTGAATAACCCAGATCATGAATTACCAATCCAGCCTGTCGTAGGCTTTCTCCATATCCAATTTGATTGCAATATTACCACCCCTGGTTGGTAATTTCAAGCAGGTAATCAATTTGTTAGCCAGCATAATATTATCCTGGATGTTTTTGCCCCAGACGAAGCCACTCTGTTCCTCCGAATAATTTTAGGGAGGATCTCTGTCATGCGAGAGGCAATGACCTCAGAGTGATCTTGTTAGTGAAGGTGCAGAGGCTGATACAACGAAAATCCTAAAATGTCTCCGGATTGTCCTTCTTTGGGATGAGGATGAGGTTAGCATATAAAATGGCTCTGGGGTATCTAGCTCCTTGGAAGAAGGCAATGACTGCGTCATGGATGTCCGACTTGATGATCCCAGCAAGAGCGAAAAAATATGCCCGTAAATCCGTCGGGTCCGGGCGCACTGTAGATGTCGAGGACCCAAACAGCGTCTCTCACCTCTTGTTCGGGGGGAAGGAGCTCCAGCTTGTATTATCGAGGTTATTAATGAGGTATGGAATTTCGGCCAGGAAACCGGGGTCCCTATGTACAGTTTCTTTGGTGAACAACTGAGAGTAGAATTTTGTAGCTGCCAATTGAATGCCACGATGGTCTTTGATGATATTCCTGCCTTATCAGCAATCTGATGGAGGTTGAGCTTCTGTCTGCATCCCTTGACACAGGTGTGGAAGTAAGAAGTGTTTTTATCATCATCGATGTCTATTTCAGCCTGGTTTTCTGCTTCCAAAAAATTGTTTTAACTTTGAGATGGAATTTCAGAATAGCTTTGGTGAAGTGTAGGGCGGTCCTGGCCGCTGGCAATCTGTCAGTTGCAAAAAGAGCTTTCGTGCGAGTGACGTCGTCCTCGACAACGCGGACGGCCTAGAAAATGTCCCCATACGCCTGTTTACTCCAAGCCGTGAGTGCTTTCCTCATGGCTTTGAGCTTGTTAGCCACTCGGGTGAGAGGGTTAGGGGAGTCCGTAGGGTTCCATGTGTTCGCAACGATGCTCTTGAACTGGGGGGTGTTCGCTTCAGAAGTCGAGGAACCAAAAACTTTTTTTGATTGGCTGGAGTTGCTTTTGACTTCTACCAGTAGGGGTTGTGATCGGACTCGGTAGCACTACGAAGAGTGAGGTTGGATATGATTCCCATGTTCGACCAGTGGGCATTGATGAGAGCTCTATCAAGGCGGGAGTATTATCGACGGTCGCCTTTCTGCATGTTGCACCAGGTGAAGGCATTTCTGGTGAACTGGAGGTAGGAAAGGTGGGCGCTGAAGATGAAGTTGTTGAAGTCCTGCATGGCCGTTTGGGGAGGCGGTCGAACGCCAATCTTCTCCTCTCTCCAGGTAATAGCATTAAAGTCCCCAAACAAAGCCAAGGGAGGTTGATGAGATTAAGGTGGTTATCAAGAAGGTCAATCTAGAGTGTTTACGCTCAGAGATGTCCAACTGCCATGAACCACGGACAAAAGGGAGCACTTCGGGAGCATGGGATGTTCAACCCAACGCGTGGGGGCCTGCCTGGAACCGTGGAGGACACGATCTTCACGTCCGACGTACAAAGGATCTAGTCGTGACGGCTTGTAATGGCGGAGAGAAGCTAACTGTAGCTGAGTGGATTTAAGTCTCTTGGAAGGGATTTTAGGTTCTAAAATGACTAAGATGTCTATCTTGTGGAATTTCTTAAGGCTGATAAGTCTTCTCGTAGTCGGTTGTTCGCCAGGCTGCGAACATTCAAGTAAGGATATTAAGCATTGAGTTGCTAGGGAGGGGGTTGTTTGGAGCGCTTGGAGGCAGACCTTGTGCACATTGCCGTCGTCTCCTTAGCTTCTATATTTTTTGATTTTTTTGGTGGTGGTGTCGGCTCCACAAGCTGAGAGGTGGTTATGTTAGGGATTGGCTCTCATATGAGGGAGAGTTGTTCTCTCGGCGTTATTGATTATATCATGTGGTATGTAGGAGGAATCCTACGATGATGACCTACTGGCCATGGAGGACCTGCTCTGGGCCCAGGGTGGCTAGGGCATCTGTATAAAACATCATTGTCGGAGAGAGTGGTCACAGAGAACTTGGGGTCAGCGATTTGGGGGTCCTGTGGAGGCAGATCTAGCGCACTAGGAGTGAGATCTCTAGGTCTCTCAATCTTCGTATCCGGACTGAGGGGCTCAGGGGGGAGGTTTCATGGATAGCAATCTTGAGTAGATTCAGAAGCTTCCGTATCATGGGTGTTGAACTGGTGGGACAGGTGTAGAGCTGGAGGATTGTAGGGGACCAAGGCTTTGCCGGGGGATGTTTTATTACCTAGATTGCCCTCACTGGGTTTGAATCTGATGTGGGAGTTTGGAAGGGGAAGCGGGGTGATTGTGGATGAGATTGTGTTCCTTCTCGCGTTAGCTGGAGGGTCTTTTGGGCAGTTTTCTTCTTAAGCTCAGGATGTAGACGAAAACAGTGCTCAGGGAGGTGGCCGTACAAATGACTGGTTTAAAAAGATGATGATGTTGTCATAGACGATTTGGGGGTGTGCGTCCTGTGCCCAAGCTCGATGAGGATGGGTTGGGGGGTCGTTGGAGAGGTCGAGCTCCACGCAGATTCTTGCGTAGTGCACTTTAGATAGGTTGCTTGTTTCTTCGGCTGTTGCCACGTACGTGCCGAGAAATTGGCGATACGCTTAAGAGCTGCTATGACGATGGAAATGAGAGGAAGGTTGGGGAGAGTCACCCAGGCCGATAGCGTTGATGAGTCTTCTTGGTGTTGAAGTCCGCCCATCTGATGATTTTATTTGGTGGGAGTCAACCTTGCTGGTGTCCTTGTACCACACAGTCTTGTGATCTTGCTCGAAGGATAAGTGGAGGAGGATATGTTTGGGTCCAGAGGAGCCACCCGGGTAGGTCGTGGATAGTCTCCAACTGGCGATGACTTCCTGGACTCTCTGAATCTTCGGACAACCGGAGGAAAATTTAAGAACGAAGGTGTCGGAAAGGAGGCTGTCATTGAAGTCAATTCCAGGGGAGAGGAAGGCACTTTGGGCACGGGTGATTCCCTCGAATAATCTACATCAGGGAGGGTCAACAACAGGAAATAGTAAGCCCTGCTTGGCTGCCCGGTCAGGGCGGAGCTTGTCCGCATACGAAGGCACCGGGACAAAAGGTGGGAGGGGGCAGCAGGGTCTCCAAAGTGCACGATCAGCACGGGTGTGGTGGGGGAGGGAGGGTAGTTGCGGGGAGTCCGACAGAGGGGGGGTCCTTCGAAAGACTCGGCGCCAATGCTAGAAGGTCAGTGGGAAGTGCGTGACCTGGAGGGGTAGGTGGCGCCGGCCAGGAGAATGATGCCACCTCGGGGGGGTGGCGCATGCGGCAGTTGCGAAGCATGCACCCATATATATATATATATATATTAGATTATATATATAGATTATATATATATATATATATATAATGTTATTTTTTAACAAAACAACAATTTTATTGAATGAAAAGCGTGGCTCTAAACGAGCATTACAAGTGTCAGGGACCAAAAAACACAAAAGCCCTGGAAGGCAAAGAAGAAAAACATAATGATTAAAAAGCAATTTCAAAATTTCGAAAATTTTGAAAAAAAAAGAGAAGAGTGTGGGCACACAGCCCTGACTAGGTGATTATTTCTTTTTTTTTCTTTTTTTTTTTTTTTACGAGTGGGCACTCGGTCCTAGGGGGTGGGAGGGGGACGTGAGGGCACTAGGCCAGAAAGTTTTTTTTTTGGGAATTCAAATTTTGAAAGTTCAAAATTTGAAATCCGCAGGGGGAAAAAAAAACCACAAGCAGCGGCACGCAGCCCAATGGGCTCACTGCCCTAAGCAGGAGCGCACGACTCGAGGTCTCGGGCCCCCTACCGCATAGGAAACCGAGAGGGTCTCGGCCCCCATCCCGGGATGGAGGACGGGGGAGAGGCCGAGATGGGGACGGCCCTGACGGTGAGGCCGGGCGGGAGGCGGGGACCCGCCGGGCGGGCGAAGCCTTGGCAGCAGAAGGCGCGGCCGCTCAGGCTCGCGGGAGGGGAGAAGCCTAACCGGCGGGGGGGGGCTCAGAAGGGGGGCTCACCCCGGCACGGGGTCGCGCAGCCCGAGGCGGGGACGCGCTGCATGGAAGGGACGCACGTCACGAGGATGGGTGAGACGCGGGCGGTCACAGATCAACACCCGGCGGTGGGCCAGCGAGAGAGGGCCAAGAGGGGGAGGGAGGGGGGGGAGAGCGCCGCGGCTAGGAGTAACTCCGAAGCGCGTACGGTGGGAGGACGACGAGGGCGTTAGTGCGCAGACGCGAGGAGTACGTCAGGGCGGGGGAGCTCGCCGAAGGCCACGAGGGTGCGGGGGGGGGGGGGGGGAAACAGCCAGGGAACGCGACGATGCCGAACGAGGACACTGGGACGGTGGAGAAGTGCGCGAGGGCCACTGCGCGGAGGGTCGCGGCGCGGCCACCAGAGGGAACTCCGGTGGGGCAGGGCGGGCGGAGGCGAAAGGCGCTCCAGAGCGCCGGAAGCGGGGGGGAGCGAGGGTAAACGGCCATTGGAGAGAGGGAAACGCGGGGGGGGAGGCGCCGCCACGGTAGGAGGAGCGGCTGGGGGGGCGGCGAGGGGAGCCGCCAGCACGAAAGCGGAGCCGCCAGCCACGAAAGCGGAGCCGCCGAGGGGGAGACGATGATCGCCGGAGGGAGAAGACGCGCGTGCAGGTGGCCTGGCAGTAGCCCAAGCGGCGCTGCCGCTGAGGCCGGCGGCGGTGCAGGGGAGGTACGGCAGGGGGTGCCAGAGGGAGAGGGAGCTCAGCGGCATGAGCTGCGCGGCGATGCGCGCGCCTAGCCCGGGGCCTTTGACGCCGCCGACGACGCCGAGAGGGAAGGGGGTGGGGAGGCGGAGGAGGGTGGGGA
>JANAVB010011717.1:0-38346 GCA_029216955.1 Iris pallida | reverse complement strand
TAACTGTGCCTTGAGAAGTGGGCAGTTGGGGATTGGTTAAGATTAATCATGATCTGTTTGTTGTAATAAATCTGAACTGTTATGATCTGTTGGTTGCAATAAATCCGAATTGTTAAGACTTGGTCAACTCCTGCCACGTGTCTCAACTGATACTCTTGTGGTGAGCCGCATAAATGATGCATCCTAGTTGAGCCGCATGAGGGACTGTTCCACAACGAGCCGCATGAAGAGTGTCTCATGGCCGGGCCGCATAAGGGTGGCCTCATGACTGAGCCGCATGAGAGTGGTCCCCTGACTGAGCCGCATGAGAGTGATCCCATGACTGAGCCGCATGAGAGTGGTCTTATGGCCGAGCCGCATGGGAGTGGTCTCCATGTCCGGGCCGCATGAAGGTCGCACAGGCGATCCGCATAAAGAACTTCTTTTGGAATTTGTCAATTGTGTCAGATATTAAAGATTTCTCATCTTTTTAGGAGCATGTCGCGTCTCATCTTTATGTCAGAGCCATCATTTCTGTCAGAGCTGTAAATTGTCAGAGTAATAATGGCCAGCTGTACAGGAGACTTTTGAACTGCATAAGGCCGTATGGAGTTTTCTGAGCCGCATGAAGCTTTCAGAGCCGTATGAAGCTCCCAAGAATTTTGAACCGCATGAAACTCTCCAAGTTCTGAGCCGCATGGAGTTTCATGTTGATTCTGGGCCGCATAAGAATTACTGTTCTTTTCATGCTTATACAAGACCCCCTTCAAAGTTTTCAATTTGTAAAATTGAAATACTTTGAATAAGAAGCATGGGCATGTCCGTATAAGCTTCTCTGGCCGTATGGATCGAACTCTTCATGCCGCATAGGCTCCTCTGGCCGCATACTGGGTCGAGCTCTTCATGCCGTATAGGCTTCTCTGGCCGTATAATGGCTTTCATGCCATGTTGGCGTCCCATATCTTCGGCATTAATTGCTTCTTTGCTTTAATGATTTAAAGCCATCTTTTGGATAGAATCCCAAGAGTCAGCATTTAAAACTTTTGATTTGCTTGGGTGATTCGGTGTTGTCTTTTGCATGAAAAGGGGATAGAATCCTAAGGGTCGGCTTTATCTCCTAGGCAGCACAAAATTTGAAGCGTTTATCGGTTCACACGCCTCTTCCAGCCTATAAATATGAGCAATTTTTGAAGAAAGAGAGATTCTTTACTCTCTTCTTTCTTCAAGCTTTCTTGCCCCAGTCTCCGTCTCTTCTCCTCTTTCGATCATCAATGTCTCCCAAGGCTTCCTCCAGTGCTGCGGAAGGGCAAAGGATTTACACTCCTCGTCGGCGATCTCAGTTCACCCGACGTTCATCTGCTATTGACGGTAAGATTGTTGGGAAAAAACTGCATGGCTTCGAACCCTAACCATAATGGCTATGTCGCATGTTTTATGCGCGGCCTTTTTTTTTGTTCTTTACTGAACTGCTTAAGTTTAGTGTGCCGTACGGACCGCATGAACTCCTAATGTCCGAGCCGTATGGGGTATGCCTCATGTCTGAGCCGCATGAGAGTTTACTTCATGACTGAGCCGCATGAGAGTATGTCTCATGTCCGAGCCGCATGAGAGTAATCCTCATGTCTGAGCCGCATGAGAGTATCTCGTGGCCGCATAAACACCTTATGAACTGGGCCGCATAAAGACCCACAAAACAGAGCCGCATAAGCTCCTTATGAACTGGACCGCATGAAGACCCATCAAACAGAGCCGCATAAGTTCCTTATGAACTGGGCCGCATGAATACCCACTAAACAGAGCCGCATAAGCTCCTTATGAACTGGGCCGCATAATGACCCACCTAACAGAGCCGCATAAGCTCAGAAAGCATCAAGTGGTTTTTCTCTGGCTATCTTCTGACTTCTTTCTTTTGTCTTTTTTCAGTGAAGTTGCCAGTTAATCCTGCGGGAGAACTCTTGGTAGGTCGAGCCCAATCTGCTGTGGGTGTGAGGTTCGACCACATAGTTGATTATGTGTCAGACCAATTTCCCATAGATGAACCTGAGGAGAGGCTGAGGGATATCAAAAACCAATCTTTTTCTTTCACTCGGGCATGATGAACTCGGAAATTGGGGGTCAATACCTGAAACCTGCGTTCCTCTTTGGGGATGTCCTGACTGTAAAGAACTCCAATTTCTAGATATATCTGAAAGTTGGAGTTTTTTTTCTAACGGGATGGCGATCCATATTCCTCAGATGGAGCGTCACTTCCCTGTCGTGGTTCAACATGCTCCAACCGACAAAAAATGGTGGACTCCTTGACTCCGACCCAGCATGGGATGTTCGTGGGTGATATTCACTATAACAGAAACTCGAGGTCGGTGGTCGCGAGCAGGACACCGGTCAGCCGCTACGTGATGGGGTTGGCCCGGGTAGTTTCTTAAATGTGCAGGGTCCCAACTTCGGTTCTCAAGCTGACACTTTTATGAACCACTTGCTCAGAAGGGGTCCTACCCCATTGGTCGGTTGGCACTGCTGAACTGGATGAACCCCATCCCTTCGTGGATCAACTTGACCATGTGGATTTTGTGGACAAACGATGATCTTCTGCGCGAGATTGGCCTCTATCATGCCATTCGGGGACCTTCTTTACACCGGGAGGGGAGATGAGACTTGCCCTCCACGAGATGCGTAAGTCTCCAAGTTGCCCTGGGAGACGAAGTCTTTGAAGCATATACCCCTACGAATGAAGAGTTCGAGGAGTTGGATCATCGATTCCCGGGCTTTATGGCTGTCTACCGGGAACTACTATGTCACCATAGTACGTGCCAACAGACGTCAAAGAAGAAGGACGATAGCTCGGAAGGGAACCTTCCTCATACCAAGACCTGGCTCAGTTACCTTTTTAAGCTAGGCGCCTCAGGCCGGGTTTCTCTCGAAGTCCTTGAACCCGGGAAGAAGTACAGAACCAGGTGTCGACTGCCAAGAGTGAAAACCATGGGTGACAGATTTGGGAGTCAAACTGAATCCTTTAATTATTTTTTATCAGGACACCCAGCAGATGTCTGATAAAGCTCTCCTGGCGGATTTCTGATGGTATGGCTGCGGAACTGAGTAGTTTCGGGAGGGGCTGGCTCTATTGAGAGAATCTGCCGTAACTTTATCCTTCCTGCGGTGAAGCTAGTCTTTGGGGCCAGACAGCTCTCCTCCCTGCCATGGTATGCAGCATACATCGTGGCCTCCACACTTTTTCGTCCAAGGTCATTACCCGTGATACGGCGAAGGACTTTGAACGAATCAAGCTGCCCTATCATTATCTGATGGGGTGGCTGTTGATGCACTGCCAGTCTTTGATGAGGCCTGGCCAGAAGACGACGTAATGCTAATGATACCTTCATCTTCCAGTATCATCGTATGCCCTGAGAATGCAGTACCATGCCAGCCTGTCGGATGGCGCTGGCGAGAGTGGACATATACACCTTTTTCGTGTTTGTTTCTTATTTTACTGATGAAGAAGTGAGTGGTGTACATCTTGATGGTACTGGGCCTCCCCACCTCTTGTCGATAAGATGCTCCTCTGGTTGCAGAACATCCGTCCTGTACACCTGGTATATCGCAACCGTAACTCCGTCTTCTTGGAGCCTTTGCCCAGTCGGTTTTTCGACAGTTTGGGTACAGTCAGCTGTTCTTAGATAATCCCAGCTCCTGCCTGGGTTTTGAGGGTACATCCTTGACGGCATCCGGGCTTGGCATTACTATAACATTTTTCACATCCGTACCAACTTCTCTGTACCTGATGCTAGAGAGTCAGGGCAAATTTTATACCTGGCGGCTCTGTACCATGTTATGGTGAACAAGCCCCCTAACGATTTTGACCCAAGTACCAGTTTCATTGTCGGTACTGGCTTGGAGGAGAAGCCAAAAGGGTCCAAGAAGAGGACAAAGAAGGGAATACATTTGATGTGTCAGACTCAGAGTCTACCAATACGGACGAAGAGGATGACCCCTATAACTTGTCTCTTCCTCCTGCAGATGATGTGGTGGCAGATCAGCCCCCTATTGTGCCTAGTCCTTCATGTAAGCGAAGCAGACGTGAGTCCGTTGTTGGCCGCATAACTTACTCCCGGAAACGGGCTGCTGTCAAGCCTCGCGGGCCAATCATTAGGGAGAGAAGCGAGAATATTGATGCCGTTTCAGAGGTGAATCGAATTACAACCATCTTTTTTAGCTCTTCTTTTCTGCACTATGATCTGATCATTCCCCTTTTTTGTAGGCGTCAGGAGAAGTGGACTCTCGAGAGCCGGCTACTGTCTCTGAGGTCGGCCCAGCTCTAGCCACTTTAATTAGTGATATGACGAGCTTATTTCTGCCAGGGTTCTCCCGACGACGGTTGAGGTTCCTTCCGTTGCTGACATCTCAACCCAGGGCGATGTGGGCTCTACTGAGCCAATCCCTGAGGTTGCTAGACTTCATTCCGGTGATGTTGACCCAATTGTGTCTACCTCGGGGCGGTTGGGGCAGAAGAACCAGCTGCATTCGGCTCAGATGTCGCTGGTGAAGAGGATACGGTGGCTGGGAGTGAGCCTCAGCTTCAGCAATCCTCTCCTGGTAAGCTAAGTCATGCCTTGACTAGTGAGGAGGATCATTTGCTCTATCTTCACATCCTTCGGGTTAAGCTGATCGATGGTTGCTCCGGACGCACAGGTCCTGCTCCTTCGCTGCCAACGACGGACATCATCGGGGGAGAAGTCACCAGAGGGATCTGATGGAAGAAAGTATGCCTCTTCCTCCTCAACTTATATCGAGGGACCTCCTGCCGGATCGAGTTCAGGAGAACAAGCAGTGGAACGGCCGGAACGGGGAGAAATGGTCCCTGCACCCTCCTTGGTTCATGTGGCTCCCACACCGGAGGTCGACCTTTCTGCCTTGCCCAGTCTGGGATCCTTCGAGCTACGGAGGAGGAGATGGCTGCTATTCAGGAATCCCATCGCTCGAACTTGTTTTCCTAGTGGCAGGGGCGTCAAGTTCCGATGCATCTTTTTAACTCTGCCAGCTACTCTTCCTTTGGCCGTCTTCTTCGAAAGTTCTGGATGAATCGTCGAAGGACGTGGTTGATAGTTTCTACCGCCATCTGAAGCGAGGGGTTGAAGCTGCCGTAGAGAGGGGGACATCTTTTGTATTGGCCCGTCAATGTGCCCGTGGCCAGATTGAACTCCTCAGAACTCTTCCCGGTGGGGCATGAATGGTCGAGCTTTTGGAGCCCGAGTTACTAGAAGCCGATCAGCTGGTGGCTCAATTTCAAGGACTGCGGCAAGTCGATCTGTCTTCAACAATAGATCAGAAGCGTGTCTTCCTTATACAGCCCTGAAAAAGGTAAGGACGGTACGGAGACGTCCAAGCCTGCTCTGGTGAAGGACCTCCGAGATTTGTCTCTGAAGTCCGATCAACTAAGCCACAGCGGAGAGGACTGTATTGCTCGGAAGAGGCCGCCTCTCGTGGGATAGCCGATACCAAGGAGCAGATCCTCCAGCTTCAGAAAAATTAGTTTCTTTGGAATCTGAGCTCCAGGCCTTGCACGAAGACAAGGAGCTAATTTTCCGGGAGACCGACAAGGTCACCCGGACCTCAGATGCCTTGGAGCGTGCACTGAAGAAACTTAAAGACGGTTGGCAGGCACATGCACATGGAGGATGCAGAGAAGTTGATGCAAGAGGCTGAGCGGGGTTACCCTGAGAATTGAGCGGTCGACGTCCAAGTTGAAGGACCGTCTTAGAGAGCTGTGCGTCGCCGAACCATAATCGGCTTTTTTTTCTTTCATTATGTTTCTTCATCTTTTTGACAGGAACGTGGTCCCAGAAAATGTAGTACTTTTCATTTTCGATGAATGACTATGTTTACATCATCTATTATCTGTTGTGCTTGTACCGTATCTTTGGGATTATGATGTTTGCCCACTGGGGGACTTTCTATGGACCTATTACCCTTGGCATACCTTAGTTTTAGGTATGGATAATAAGCTCGATAGAGATATCTAGAACGACTCCGTGGTAAGGTGGACATGGAAGTTCCTGGTATTGGGCGAAGGAATGCCATGGAACAGCTGGGTTCCAAAGGCATAAGATTATGAGAAAGGAGGCGTGTGTACTAGAGAACCTAGTACAGCATTTGTGGTCAACTGCGGACATTTATGGTCAACTGTGGACATTTGTGTTCTACTGTGGACATTTGTGGGCCTATTATCCTTAGCGTACCCTAATTTTGGGTACGGATAATAAGTCGAGAAAACCGACATACTTACTCAGAGGTAATAAGGACGTGGTAAATATGGGAGCTTTACAATGGAGTCTTCCTACTCAGAGGTAATGAGGTGTGGCAGGATTGGACTCCACGAAGGGTATATAGAACAACTCAGAGGTAATGTGGACGTGGAACTTCTACGTAAGGGGTGATTTGTTTGTGATGGAAGAGAAACAACTCAGAGGTGACATCGATGTGGTTGTTTCGGAAATTTTGTGGACCTGTTACCCTTTTTATGTACTGAAAGCACGGGTAATAGATTATGAAGATACTCTTTTAGGGAAGAAGTTCAGAGGTATGATCATACGTGACTTACTACCCAGAAGACGCGATATAGATTCATTTGGAATGACCAGAGTGTAAGTTCAGCGGTACCTAAGGGTACATAACTCAACAATCCGGTTGATTTGGATGGTGTCGTTTAGACAAAGTATTTTCAGGAACTTGTCGTTGAGGACATCATAAGCAAGTCTCCATTTTGCTTTGCGAGATGGTATGTACCATTGAAGAATACAACCTCGATGATAAATGGGCCTTCCCACTTTGGTTGGAACTTGCCGGCGGTTTTGTGAGTCATAACCATCGGCCTCCGAACTGCCAAAACGAGATCGCCCACTTGGAATGTTCTGAGTTTAACCTTCTTGTTGAAGGCTCCAGAGATGCGTGCTTGATAAAGCTCGATTTTGTTGAGCTAACAGACGCTTCTCGTCTAAGGCCTCCAACTCCTGTAGCCGGCGACGGTAATTATCATCCGTCGTAATCGGTAAGTGAGGGCGACGCAGAGCGAGGGGATTTGAGTCTCCAGTGGGAGAACTGCCTCACTTTCGTACACCAAAGAAAATGGTGTGTTCCTAGTGGCTATCCGGACTGTAGTACGGTACGTCCATAAGCATTCGCCAAGCTTTTCATTCCAGTCACGTTTGTTTGAGGACACGAACTTCTTGAGCAGTTGATTATGGTTTTGTTGAATGCTTCAGCCAGACCATTAGCCGCCGGGTTGTATGGTGTTGAAGCAACATTCTAGATCCGATGTTTGTCGTAAAACCGATAGAAGGCGTGGCTTGCGAACTGCGGACCATTGTCGTGGATGATCCTTCGAGGCAGTCCAAAACGATAGATGACGTGATGCTTGAGGAAGCTGATCACGTTTGATGTCTTTACTTCTGCAAGCAGAACAGCTTTCGCCCATTTGGAGAAGTAACCCGTAATTGCCAATATAAAACGGTGTCCTCTGGATGAAGGTAGGGTGATTGGACCAATGATATCCATTCCCATACCTCAAATGGCCAGGATACAACCGTCGGATAGGAATTCGGATGGTTGGTGTATGAAATCTGCGTGGACCTGACAAGCTTTACACTTTCTTGCATAGTCTATCGCATCTGCCACCATCGTAGGCCAGTAATAGCCCATCCGGCGAAGGCGATCTTATAATTTTGGGCCAGGTTGACGGGCCCCACAAATGCCATCGTGAGCTTCGCGTACAGCTTCTTTGGCTTCTGTATTCGACAAACACCGGAGCAGCAACCCATCATAGGATCGTCGATACAGCATTTTTGTCTCTGTATCGTAGAAGAATCTGAGAGAACGTCTTCTGATAGAAGTAGCTTCTTTCGGATTCTCCGGCAAGATGCCGTAGACTACGAAGTCAATAAACGGAAGTCTCCAATCCTATGTTTCGTCGACCGCCAGGGCAGAGTAACACAGCAAATTGTAAGTTGTTTTAGGACAGACCAATTCATGGCCTATTACGTCAACCAAATGATGAGTATGATTTGGGACCGCCAGAGAAGCGGCCAGTCCTGCTAAGGCGTTGGCTTCAATGTTCCGGAGTCTAGGACATGTTCTATGAAGAATCCTTTTAGGGCCATAATGATGGCAGTTGCGATTTGATGATAGGGGATAATGTCTTCATGGCGAACTTCATATGAACCCCGGATCTGATTGACGATTAACTATGAATCGCCGTATGCTTCCAGGTATTCTACCCCCAGTTCCTTCGCGAGTCGGAGGCCGATGACCAAGGTGTTGTACTCAGCCACGTTGTTTGAACAAGGTTCCGTGAGGGAGTATGCCGATTGATCACCAATCCGAGGGAGAAATATCAGCACCATTCGACCCCAACGATGATATTGCCCTTGGGCCCGGTTCTTGAAGCACCATCGAAGAACATTCGCCAGACGGTATCATGGGATGCCATATTTGAATTGGCGACCTCGTCTGGAATTTCTTCGTATATTCTGGTTGACTCCGAACCTGGATGGACTGCTAAAAAGTCTGCCAGAGCTTGACCTTTAATAGCCTTATACGGGACGAAGATCATGTGGTAGGGAGACAATTGTATGCCCAGTAGCAAGACGAGAGCTGAGTGCACCTGGTTTGGTCATGAGGACCCTAAGAGGGTTGACTCGTGATATGACATGGATGGTCTGTCCTGTAACATAGTGTCGCATCTTCTGAATAGCGAACACCAAAGCGTGACATTCCTTTTCCACGGTGGTGTATCTATGCTCAGGCCCTATCATCATTCGGCTAGATAATAGATAGCTTGTTCATGCCCTGCATCATTTTTGTACTAGTAGAGCATCGAAGGAATGCTCCATAGCTCGCACATAGAGCAGAAACGGCTTTCCAGCGACCGGGGACCAGGATTGGAGGGTTCGACAGATACTCTTTAATATTGTCGAATACGTTGACACTCTTCATCCCATACAAAGGAGACGCCCTTCTTCATGAGGTGTGTGAACGGTTGGCATCGCCCGGAGAGGTTAGAGATAAACCTCCTGATATAAGCTAGCCTCCCTTAAAGGCCTCTGAGTTCTCGAGATTTCTCGAGGGACCCATCTCCATGATTGCCTTCGTCTTCTCAGGATCTATATGGATTCCCTGGGCGGTAATGATAAAACCCAAGAATTTTCCACTGGATACGCCCAAGAAGGATTTGGTGGGATTCATTTTCAAGTTGTGTGCTCGTATCAAGTCGAATACTGTCCTCAGATCGTGCAGATGATCTCCCTTAGAGCGACTTTTGACGGCGATGTCGTCGACGTAACACTCCACGATCTTACGCAGGTGATCTCTGAAGATGACACTCATATCTCGTTGATATGTGGCACCGGCATTCTTTAACCAAAGGGCATGACTGTGTAACAGTACACACCAACCGGCGTTCAGAATGATGTATGTTTTTGTCGTCAGGAAATATCTTGATTTGGTTGTATCCTGAGAAACCATCCATGAACGACATGCGCTCAAAGCCACATGTGTTGTCAATCATTATGTCCGTAATAGGAAGAGGGAACTCATCTTTAGGACATGCTTCGTTCATATTCCGAAAGTCGATGCAAATTCGGATCTTCCATTCTTCTTGAGGACCGGTACTATATTGGCCACCCAGTCTGGATGTTGTTCCTCATGGATGAAGCCGCTGGCTATTAGTTTATTGACCTCAGCTTCAATAGAATTCATGATGATGTCTGGCGGAACCGTCTTTGCTGTTGCTTGACCGGCTTTACGTCCGAATGAATGTTGAGCTTATGGAGTGCAACCTCGGGGTTTAGCCCTGGCATGTCTTTATAGCTCCAGGCGAACACGTCAATATACTCTCTGACGAGTTGAAAAGCGACTCCCGCTCTTATCTGTCAGACTTTTGCTAACGAAGATTGGCTTTGGAGAGGATTCATCGTCGAGGTCAACTTGTATGACCTCATCTTCGGTAGGAGGATCTCTTCGTTCGAAACGCTTCTCCCACTGCGCATATAGCTGTTGTATCCAAGGCTCTAACTCGAGAAGTTTAGGTACATCTTCGTCTTCTTCATAGGTGTCAGCAAACGCCATATTGACAAACCAAGTTTGCCTGAGTACATCCCCGATGCTGACATCTAAATCAGAAGTGGGCGATCCGGTTGAATGTGAATGCCATTCGCATTTCTCATCCGAGCTTTCAGGAGTTGTTGTAGGTGTAACATAGCCTAGACCACGTCTGGTCTTGTTGTAATAATCCCATAGTTTTCCAACCGGGACTGCAATTATAAAGGTAATCGCCGGCCAGTGCCATAGTTCAAGCCTGGCGTAGCCTCCATATCATACCCCTGTTTTTGCATGAGGTACTTGGATCGAGAGCTATACAGATAAAGGGGCAATCTCCAGTGTCGGGTTCGAGATCAACTTCTTCTAGCCTGAAGGGCTGTGGATCATTATTTCGGCCGAAGATTATTGAATGATCCTCTCCCTCAACTATGAAGCAAGCGCCTTCTACTGGAGTAAGTTGGTTCGCGTATAGACATTTGTCAATTGTGTGTATAAGTTGGTGTCTATACCGATTCCATAGCATATATTATACAAAGCTTGTTAAGCTCGAGGTAGTTCAAAGATAGCCCTTTATTGATAAAATAAGTATCTTTTCGGTGGGATTACATCGCCAGCAGAAGAAACATCAGTGTAGGCAGCCACATACTTGGCAAGCTCTAGCTCCTCTTCAGCCACCCCCTTATTAATGAAGACTGGAGGATGACCTGGGCAGCTTGATCATCAGGGGCTCCACTGGTGGTGCTGAACGTGGAGTCGTTGGCGCACTAGCGATCCCTAGCTTAGCGCTCGGCTGTCGACTTGTCTTGGGCAGGCGAATGACCATCGGCTTAACAGAATGATTGATATCTTCTGTTTGATGTTGGCCGGCTCTGGGTAGCCTGATTGTCAGTGGCTCCGTAGTGGGTCTCGGCCCTTGGCCAGACCTTGACAGTCGGATTATCATCTGCTTCTTTTGTGCAGTGAGCACTGGAGACTAGTTGCTTCTCCATGCAGAGTGGCTGTAAGAGGTGCAGTCCTTCCTGGTTTGCGGGGTTGGAGATAGATTCTCAAGGGTTCCTTATGCCCTGCAATAGCCTCCGTCTGCTCTTGAACATCCTCCTTGATCAGGTGCCTCTTTGATTTCTCGTACAAGCAGAAATCTGAATAGTAGGATTCGACACCTTTGAAGGGATCGATGTCGGCAAATTCGTCTTTACGAAGCCGTGCTTGTCGACATATTTGAAGCATTGGTGCGATGTGGAGGGCACGATCATATAATCGTGTATCCACGGACGCCCCAGGAGAATATTGTTGGAGGTATCTGCGTCTATGACATAGCAGGTTACTTCCGACTGAAGGTCCAATTTGGCACTTCAGGCGAATCTTTCCAATGGGATAGCTTCTTCCTGAATTGAAACTACTGATGGGGTGTTGGTAGGAGTCAGCCGATGGATAAGATGCGCAGGAGGTGAAGCAAGCTCTTGGAATAATATTTATCGAAGAATCGGGATCAATGTGCATCCGAGTCACCTTGATGTCGCCGACATATCCATATAATACAGAGGGCGATCGTGCAGATTGGTCTTGATAAGCATATCCTGCGGAGTGAACACAATGTTGGGCATTGCACCTGTACAAGCGCTGTCCTGGAGATCCGCCGGCGAGCTCTCCCCTGTAAGCTTGACTTGAGCCAGATATGCGTCGGCATTCTGAGTGCTTTGCTCAGTGCGACGCGTACATCTTTGGAGAGTCTCCGGAGCTCATATAATGATAATTTAGCTGGTGTGTTGGCCAATTGTGCCAAAATGTCAAAATTATAAGGCCTTTCAGCCCCTGAGGTGCGTCCTTACGGAGCGGCTTGTCGGCCGACGGAGGCTGAGAAGGTCCTGGGCGTCAGCAGTGGCCGGCTGGTTCTTCAACCGAGTTACCCGGTGTAGGTTGAGATTGTGCACCAGACCGGGTAACGACAGCTGTCGCTTCTTCGACATCGGTCGAGATTGTGCGCAGGACTTAACTTTCCCGCCCTTCTTCTTGCCGGTGAAGGGTGACGCAGACTGAGTTACTTCAGGTACCAAGTTCGGGTGGACCCACATGACCTCCCCTCGTGATGTGGTGATGGGCACCAGCCCAGTCGTCTGGTCTCGGGGAGGTGGAAGATTAGTGACCTCCATTGTTGCCCGGGGGATGGGTACTATGCCATCTTGGGTCCTCGTTGGAGAGAAACTGTCGAATTGGACTGACACCATGTTGGCAGCGACTGTTACCTCCTCGAAATCAATGGCCAGGGCCTTAGAATCGATGAGGTTCTGGATGTACCTTTAATTGGAAGCAAACTTGAGTAGCGTGGTGGACATAGCGGTGATAGTGACAGTACTTTGGGCTCTCCATCTCTGTAGGTCGAGGTTCACGTCTCGGCGGAGGGAGCTGAATTCTATCTCCTTGCAAGAGCATGTCAAAGATGGGCTTGACAAGGCTATCTTCGAAGGAGTAAGTCACATGAGGCCACTGCTTCTCTGTCTGCTTTAGTTCAGGTTTCTGGGCTGTGTCGGCCACCATAGCCTGCTTTTCCTTATTGTCTCGGTTGGAGGAATTATCGTCGTTGTTGTTGTTGGCATTAGGGCGTTTGTCCTTGTCCTCTCCATCTGAGATGTGCAATCTTCGTTGGCGGGCTTTCTTCAACTTGGCTTCTGCGCTAGTGGCGCTGATGATGAAGGTCTTCCAGTCCTTAAATTAACTTTCGCCCATCCAGAGGCTGATTGTGGGGAGCAGCCTCTTCTGGCAAATTTCAATTAAGGAAGAGTCCGGATTACCGGAGGGCAACTTCATCGCGGTTTGGCAAAACCGCTCAGTGTAGTTCCTTGTCAGCTCTTTCTCTCCCTGAACAACCTCCATGAGGGTTAGCATTATCACATCTTGTCCCACCTCATAGAACCTCTCTAAGAACATATGTTTGAAGCCGACGAAGGAATGGATGCAGTTGTCCGACAAGTTGCGGTACCAGTCGAATGCGACTCCCTCCAATGCCCCGACGAACAATCGTGTAAGGATGGCGTCGTCATGCGGCAGATGATCTGTCGTGACCTCAAAGTAGGTCATATACCGACTTGCAGATGTCTTTCCGTCATAAGGATTGATGTGAATGGTTTGTATCGAGGAGGGAGGGGACATCTCTCCATGCAGCGGGATACGTTGTCGTATCCTGAGGTCCTGAGAGTTTTTCTCGGCGTAAAACATTGCCCAAGCTCCTGGACTTCTCTTCTCGCCTCCCTGGCCTCTTCTGCAGCAGTGGGAGCCGACATTCCGGGTGGATTGTCACCCGGGGTTGGTGCGTTGTGTTTGAGTCGCATTGACGGCGGGACCCAAGCTTGTTTGGCCAGGTGTCCTTCCTTGGAGAGCCGGTAGGGCCGCCTTGTTCTCGTCCACCGACTTAACCAAGGTATAAAGTATAGCCTCAAGAGTGTTGAGGCATTGCCGATCACTGGGCCGTCTTAGTCATTCTCAGTCATGAATACTGTTCTCACATGGGGAGCAGTGGAAGGAACTGTAGAAGACGTGCTCTCCGAATCATACCCTCGAATAGAGAAGTCGTCGGGGTATGTTGGAATGTTCTCCTCGGGTTCGGACTTGGAGGAAGTGCCACCCCCTGCATAGGAGGTTGCCTCGTCTTGGACTTATGGACGTCTTTAGGGACGTCAGAATCTGCTGCATCTGTTGGGGGGTTTGTTTCTCCTGGTTCTTCTTCTTGGAACACCGGATTGTCGTGGATGTTCCAGGGAGTGCTACACCCAGCTTCGGCTACCCTCAGGGATGTAGATGACGAATCTCCAAGTGTTGAGGATTTCGTCTTAGAGCGGGTACCCTGGTAAACTCCTCCTGTGACGGCTATGGACAACCGCTTAGATGAGAGTTTCTTGGCCACAGTGGTTGAGATTATCGGGCTGGAGGTATTTATTTCTTTCCTCCCTTGCCGGTAGGAACCTTCGGATAGAATTGCAAGAGGCGAAAGGAAGCGCCTCGTCTCCCGAGCTTTATTCTAGGACCAGACCTGGCTGCTGCAGTCGTTGGAAGACGGACTACCGGTCCTCTTGTACTGATGTCTTATTGCAGCAGTTGATAATGACTTGAGTGCAGTGATGTCCGTGGAAGAACTCTCTGCACACCAAGGTTTCTTCTCTTTTCTTGCGCTTGTGAAGGATCACATCGTGCAAGTCAAGTGCATCTCGAGCAACCTTTACACTCGTTTTGTGGGCCCGGGAGTACCGAGCACACGAGTGCGTTGGTATCATATTTGCTCCCTGATACGGGCTAGTAAAAATACTTGTCCTTGATCATTGTTGGGAGACTCTTAAGAACCACCCTGTCCGTTGGCCGCCGGGGGCTGGATACGGGCGGTTTTGCACAACTTTCCATCAGAGGCCCGCATAACAGTTAGCGGGACTCCCTGATGGTCAGAAGTTGGGACAGCTGACTGAGCTCGACGAGCCCGCGCTGTCCTAGACTTCTTCGCTCTAGTAGCCGAGGGTGCTAGTCACGACCCGTTACCCAAATTGTTGGCCGGCCGAGCCATGTCCAGCCTACGCTTGTTAAAGCGTAGTAAGCTGTTCTAAGAATAGACAATAAATGATCTAAGCTGCTAACAGTTCTAAAATCACATTTAAAGGTTCATCACAACACAACATCATAAGCGCAGGTAAACAAGTACGATTTAATAATACACCAAAGTATCTAACTGGAGACAAAGTCCAGTATCCAAATATAAGTATAGACAAAGTCTAGTCTCAAAATACAAGAAAGATAACTAAGCAAGGTTTCCCGCTGGGGCCTCTTCTGGAGCTAAGGCCAGGTCCTCAAATCAGTGCCATAACATGTAACACATAGCATTTCCTTCTCGAAAGTGAACCTACAACGTTATCCTGTCAGGACGGAAGCAGTACAACATCTACACTAAATACTGAACATATAATGAAAGAGATGTACAACAGAAATATGGTGTGATAAGTCTATAAAATAGGAAATACTGGAAAACATGGCCTCATGGTACAAATGGGATCACAGTATCATAGTAACATAGGGAATATGGCATATCTGAAATCATGGTATAACTCATAATCTATCATGGCAAGGATACATATGTCATAGAGACAGATGTATATGTAATGTTTAAAAGTTTAAAACCGTAGTATGTACGTTAATCGTCAATAGGTGAATAGGATGTATAGCGGTACATATCAAGTTTTCTGGTATGCACATACGTGCACGAACGACATCGATGTATATCCATACACAAACGCAGATCAGAACATACGGCAAGGTCAATAGAATGTCACCGAGCGCGGTAAGTACATACGAGAAGGGGGTCATGTTCACGTACAATACTAACAGTTTTCCCTTAACCCATTATTTAAACATGTGAGAGATACGAGAACAGTAAAAACATGTGGGAGATATTGGGAGCAGTATAAGCATGGCAGGTACTGGGAGCAGTATAAAACATGTGAATACTCGGAGCAGTATATAGTATAGTGAAACATGTACTGAGAACCAGTAAGAAGCATGTGATATAAACTGTCCTAAGCATGGCAGGTACTGAAAGTAATACAACATGTGAAAACATAACTTGCTACCTCAAGGATCAGTATTTTAACAGAGTTAATACATGTTCTAGCATTAAAAGACAGTAAATGAGTTTGTAGATGTACTTGCCTCGAGCAAAGCAAGAATACTAGTACGAAGATATAGATGTCCGGTGTCCTGTCAATAATGATATACAAACTCAGTTCTAAGCTATGTTCAATATTACACTAGTGGTGTGACACGACTCCTAACTGGACACTAACTAAGTGGGGACCTAGCATAAAAGTCTAATGTGGAGTGCCACTGTATCCAACTAATTTTCTAGAACCTTTATACTAGTGTAGGGTGAGGTCCAATACTATAACTACTCAAACGACACAATAAGTTGCAAGTCGTAACTACTCAAATATAATCAAACTGTACACTAAGTTCCAATAATTTTAGAGATAGACAAAAGCTTAAATATACATAAAATAAATACTAAAATAATCCTTGTTAATTATAGAAATTTATACTAATTTTTCTGGAATTTATAAACCTTCATAAATATTTATTAAAAATTAGCAAACATATGAATCCTGAAAATGAGTTCTGTTTTCCCATTTTTATAAAATACCAAAAGTACTTATTAAATACTGGAAAAATTATAATAAATTATATAAATTAACATAGTATTTAAATACAATTTTTTCTAGATTTTTACAGCAATTAATATATATATAAAAATCCAAAAATAAAAAGTAACAATTTTTGGAAAAATAATTAATTACAAATTAAGTATAATTCATAAGCAAATCTACAGATGTTGTCGGATGATAAAATAAATATCACCAACGTGTCCGAATGGTCAAATTAGCTAGGATAGCCTATCCATAAGTCCAATTTGGATACAGGGCAAAACGGTAATTTCGGATCAAAATGATGTCCGCCGTTGGACACACTTTGCACCGAAAAATGTGTCGAAATAGAAATCTACAAAACCTAGCAAATTATATGTCCATGAAATCGGAATGATAACGAACCCAAAGGCATGTCCGAAATAGGATTCCGATGTGCCGATCTCAAAATGATACGTTCACACGGACACTTGGTATTCAGTTTGCACCGAAATACGTGCCGGAGCAAATGTCTTCAAAACTTAGCAAATTATATGTCAACGAGTCCAGAATGACGATACGAACTCAACGTATATCCGGAATTGGATTCCGTGACCGATCCTCAAAGTGACCCGTTGACTCGAAAAGTGGGACCCGCTTTGCACCGAAATGCGTGCCAGGGCCCACGTTCTCCAATCAAGCAACTTTATATGAAAACATGCCAGAACGATGCCACGAGTCTACTGGTGGTGTCAGAAATCGAATCCGGAATCCCGAGTTCAAAAATGGAATTTAACAAGTATAAATTAAAGAATTCGGACGACCAACTTTGGCGTCGAATTCGACCAACCGAACGTGCTTAAAATGAAACGAAACCTAAAGAGACAGGAAGGGGTTTTACCAGCTGCGCACAGGAACCGGTAGCGCGCCAACCGGAGCTGCGACGGCAAAGTTACGAGCTGACGAAGTCGGCTCCACGAAACTGTCCAAAAATAGTTCAATTTAAAACGTCAACTTGGTGGCCAATTTTGAGGTATCAAACGACGAAATTAACGGACAAAAATTGACAAGAGTGAAGATGGATATACCAAGATTGCGACGGAACAAAAATTTCACCGATCCACGGTCGGATTGACCAGAAAATTCGTACGAAGTCGCTGTCCCGAGACGCGAATTCTGAAGTTGAAATCGCGCGTAACGGCGGGATTTCGACGTAAATGCACGAATCGCCTATTTGGCTCGTCGGGGAAGCGGCGTTGGCCACGGGGTGGCTTGCCGGAGGTTCGTGCGCCTAGGGGGGTCGCCCACGGCGGCCGTGCGGCGGCACGGCAGCGCACGACGGTGGCCCGTGCGCGCGCGCACGTGCGCGCCGCTGCTACTGCATGCTACTGCCGCTGCTGCGTGCAGTGCATGCGCGGCTACTACATCGGCGTGGTGCGGTGGCATACGGCGGCACATCGCCGGGGTACGACGGGGGGTGGCGGCTGTGCGTGGTGGTGTTGGAGTGGAGGTGGTGGTGCATGGTGGTGGGGATGGAGTTAATGATGGTGTTGATGGTGATGTTAATGGTGGTGATGATGATGGTGTAGGAGGAGGAGAGGGTGGAGCTTGGGAGGAGGAGAGGGAGGAAAAGGTGGTCGGCAGTGAGGGAGAGGGGAGTTCGGCATGGGGGCTGTCGGCTGGTGAGGGTGGAGTGGTGTGTGTGTTGAGAGAAAGAGAGAGATGTATGTGTGTGCATTTAATAAGAGAGAGAGTGGAATATTATAGGAAATAGAGAGATAAGAGGTCGGCCATGTAGGGGGGGTGTTGTGCTGTAAAGGAGAGGTGTGATGGGGTGTTGTGTGGGAGTAATAGGAGAGAGAGAGAGTTGTTTATATATATGTATATATATATATAGATATTTGTAAAATGGAGAAAAATTAGATATTTAAAATAGAAAAAATAGAAAAATTATGTGGGTGTTTGGGCAGTCATGAGAGGGCAACCTGGAGCTTGGTTCGGGTTCGGTCGAGCCGGGTCGGGTCAAATCGAACCGGGTGCAATAATTGAATTAAAATATGAATTTATAATCATAGATAAATAATATTACGGGGACTCCAATAAAAGGGACACAAGTTTTATGTGGGTAGTAAGCTTCATATGGGCCACGTCCATACTTTGGGTCGGCTAGGTTGGGTCGATGTCGGGTCCCGAAATTAAATTGGAAATTAATCAGGTTTCACGGTAGAAAATAAATCGGCCTAAATTGACCCGGAAGTTGTGCGAAGAAAATGAAGCACAAAATGGAGTGTCTGAGTGGGACACGAAGGTCATGGGTGAAGAGCGTCTCGAGTAGATCATTCATGAGAAGTTGGTTCTGGGAAAACGACTGGTCTCGTGCTCCTAAATTAAAAGTCACGGTAACGTGCAAACGACGATCAAAGATAAAAGTGGGAATAATTATTCAACGATTAATTGGTCTAAGTTGACCCGAAGTTGCGCGATACAAAAACACAAGGGAACGTTCAAGTGGGACATGATATATCAAAACAAAGATAATCTTGTCTACTTCAAAACTCGTGAAGAAAGTTTACAGAGATTGGCATCCCTGACGCTCCAGAAGTCTAAGTTACGGAAAAGTACATTAATGATCTAAACAATTAAATAATAAACATTTATCGAAAATAATTCATGAAAAATAAAAATAAACCCTGAAATTCAGGGGACTTACATCCTACCCACCTTACAGAATTTCGTCCTCGAAATTAAAAATCATCCAATAGGTCAAACTATAACATGTAGCTGCTCTGGCTACGATACTCAAACTGCTACCCTTGTAATCATCTCTTCTGTTTCTCTTTACAATCTTTTTGGTTCAGGTTCAACAAAGGTACTTCTATCATAAACTACGTCATGTATATCCTTTAGATTCTTCCATACTAACATGAAATATTTAGTATACCCTAAACTATAGGTCATTCTCTGGGTATGTTTATAAACTTACAATGCTTGATCATCAACCATATTTTCAACCTCAATTGTAAATACTTGATTTTCTGATCACATCCTAAGTATCCATATTCTATCAATCCACAGTTCCTTAGCATCATTTGTCGTCAATCCTTTCCTACAGTTTCTCCTTGAAATTATACGTTCAATTCTTATCCTTGGCAGAGCCTTATTCTTTTTACTCAACAAGTCCTCCGAATATAAATCCTCGATTTCAAAACTCCCGATTGATTAATTACCAATGTACATATGTCTCTGTCTTGTTCCATGTCTTTTTAACTGATATTTTCCCGATCTCGTACGCAATACGATAACTCATTCTAACTTATTCTATATCAATCCACATATCGATCTACCCTCTAATCACATGTAATTAGCTATAGATAACCAACCAAAATTTTACAAATGCTAAATCCTCAACCTGCTAACACAAGATTCTAATCCTCAATCCATAGTCACAACAATATAATATCTTATTTCTCCATCTTTAGATACCCTATCTCGAGTCATACTATCAATACATCGTTCTTAATGGTTTCCAAGTCTGCTACAGTCAGTCACCCATACTTGTCCTATAAGCTTAATCTAACCAATCCCTAGGAAAAGTACTTATCACAATCACACATACATTTATAGTTATACAACAGGATCAGTCAACAAGGTTTGGCTATTTCGGTCGTCTATCAAGTAGAAGGTAACAAGGCCTAAGACTGGGTCAAGCAATCTATAAAAGTGTTCAAACAAGTTAAAGGTCAAGCAAGACGGAAAAGTTTATTAGAATATCTCTAAGAATGGTACAAAGACAACGAGATACATAACGAAAGAATTATCCAAGAGGTTAACAAAGAAGAATTTAGTCAAGTCATAGGAAAGATGGAACACAAAAATAATTATGTCCAAAAGATAACATGAAAGCAATCCTATTGGAGAGTCCTAGAGAACCTATAATCCTAGTTGTAGATGTAGATAGAACAGAGTTAATCAAGACGGGAAGAATGATAATAAGAATTTATTCTTGCTCATTCGGTCATAACGAAGTGAACCAAGTTGAGATATGATCTGATAACCATACACGTCTTCCTGAAATCATGTTGCCAGAATTTTTGCCACATCAGTAAGCTTAGATGCAACAAACGATAGAGTCAAAACTAAGGTATACATCTTCTAATCATGTTATCTAGAATCCTTGCCACGCCAACCGGTATGGCTGCGAGAAAATCTAAATTCCATAACTAGGATAAGTATATCCAAAATCAGGCTCTATATTTTTGTCATACCAGCTAATATGACTGTGATAAATTCTAAACTCCATAACTAAAGCAGACGTTTATCTTATCATGATATATCATAATTCAATCCACAAAATTTATCACGATGCAAGATCAAGGTCAACAAAGAAAATCAGAAATTAATTCAACAACGAATTTAAAGGAGAGTAAATAAAATATGTGAAAACAGATTTCGAGATAAGATTAGAGTAAGATCCTCAGGGGTCATCCCAAGGGTACTAAATTGGTCAAAATTGTAACCTACTGAATTTCAAACAAGAGGCTAATTATAGCTAACGGTCATATGCTGTGATGAGTTCTCCCTATGTTACAATCCTAGAAATCCTCTAGGTGTTCTAAATGTTATTCCTAGTGTTATCAAGTTGTCCTAGATCCAAATTGCAGGCATGCTTGGTACAATAACGTAACCAAACAACTTAAGTCTGGACCTGCATGGGCCGCCAAAAAAATATGTCACGACCCGTTACCCAAATTGTTGGGCCGGGCCGAGCCATGTCCATCCTACGCTTGTTAAAGCGTAGTAAGCTGTTCTAAGAATAGACAATAAAGGATCTAAGCTGCTAACAGTTCTAAAATCACATTTAAAGGTTCATCACAACACAACATCTATAAGCGCAGGTAAACAAGTACAGATTTAATAATACATAACCAAAGTATCTAACTGGAGACAAAGTCCAGTATCCAAATATAAGTATAGACAAAGTCTAGTCTCAAAACACAAGAAAGATAACTAAGCAAGGTTCCCCGCTGGGGCCTCTTCTGGAGCTAAGGCCAGGTCCTCAAAATCAGTGCCATAACATGTAATACATAGCATTTCCTTCTCGAAAAGTGAACCTACAACGTTATCCTGTCAGGACGAAAGCAAGTACAACCTCTACAACTAAAGTACTGAACATATAATGAAAGAGATGTACAACAAGAAACATGGTGTGATAAGTCTATAAAATAGGAAATACTGGAAAACATGACCTCATGGTACAACTGGGATCACAGTATCATAGTAACATAGGGAACATGGCATATCTGGAATCATGGTATAACTCATAATCTATCATGGCAAGGATACATATGTCATAGAGACAGATGTATATGTAATGTTTAAAAGTTTAAAACCGTAGTATGTACGTGAATCGGTCAATAGGTGAATAGGATGTACAGCGGTACATATCAAGTTTTCTGGTATGCACATACGTGCACGAACGGCATCGATGTATATCCATACACAAATGCGAGATCAGAACATATAGCAAAGTCACATATAGAATGTCACCGAGCGCGGTAAGTACATACGGAGAAGGGGGTCATGTTCACGTACAACACTAACAGTTTTCCCTTAATCTGTTATTTAAACATGCAAGAGATACGAGAACAATAAAAACATGTGGGAGATACTGGGAGCAGTATAAGCATGGCAGGTACTGAGAGCAGTATAAAACATGTGAATACTTGGAGCAGTATATAGTATAGTGAAACATGTACTGAGAACCAGTAAGAAGCATGTGAAGATATAAGAACTGTCCTAAGCATGGCAGGTACTGAAAGTAATACAACATGTGAAAACATAACTTGCTACCTCAAGGATCAGTATTTTAACAGGGTTAATACATGTTCTAGCATTAAAAGACAGTAAATGAGTTTGTTGATGTACTTGCCTCGAGCAAAGCAAAAATACTAGTACGAAGATATAGATGTCCGGTGTCCTGTCAATAATGATATACAAACTCAGTTCTAAGTTATGTTCAATATTACACTAGTGGTGTGACACGACTCCTAACTGGACACTAACTAAGTGGGGACCTAGCATAAAAGTCTAATGTGGAGTGCCACTATATCCAAACTAATTTTCTAGAGCCTTTATAATAGTGTAGGGTGAGGTCCAATACTATAATAACTCAAAACGACACAATAAGTTGCAAGTCGTAACTACTCAATAAATAAATCAAACTGTACACTAAGTTCCAACAATTTTAGAGATAGACAAAAAGCTTAAATATACATAAAATAAAATACAAAAATGATCCTTGTTAATTATAGAAATTTATACTAATTTTTCTGGAATTTATAAACCTTCATAAATATTTATTAAAAATCAGCAAACATATGAATCCTGAAAATAAGTTCTATTTTCCCATTTTTATAAAATACCAAAAGTACTATTAATACTGGAAAAATTATAATAATTATCTAAATTAACATAGTATTTAAATACAATTTTCCCAGATTTTTAAAGCAATTAAAATATATAAAAATCCAAAAACAAAAAGTAACAATTTCTGGAAAAATAATTAATTACAAATTAAGTATAATTCATAAGCAAAATTTACAGATGTTGTCGGATGATAAAATAAATATCACCAACGTGTCCAGAATGGTCAAATTAGCTAGGATAGCCTATCCATAAGTCCAATTTGGATACAGGGGCAAAACGATAATTTCGGGTCAAAATGATGTCCGCCGTTGGACACACTGCACCAAAAAAACGTGTCGGAATAGAAGTCTACAAAACCTAGCAAATTATATGTCCACGAATTCAGAATGATGATACGAACCCAAAGGTATGTCCGAAATAGGATTTCGATGTGCCGATCTCAAAATGATACGTTGACACGGACACTTGGTATTCAGTTTGCACCGAAATACGTGCCGAAGCAAATGTCTTGAAAACTTAGAAAATTATATGTCAACGAGTCCAGAATGACGATACGAACTCAACGGTATATCCGAAATTGGATTCCGATGAGCCGATCTCAAAGTGACCCGTTGACTCAAAAAGTGGGACCCGCTTTGCACCGAAATGCGTGCCAGAGCCCACGTTCTCCAAATCAAGCAAACTTTATATGAAAATAAGCCAGAACGATGCCACGAGTTTACTAGTGGTGTCAGAAATCGAATCCGGAGTCCCGGGTTCAAAAATGGAATTTAACAAGTACAAATTAAAGAATTCGGACGACCAACTTTGGCGTCGAATTCGACCAACCGAACGTGCTTAAAATGAAACGAAACCTAAAGGAGACAGGAAGAGGATTGTACCAGCTGCGTACAGGAACTGGTAGCGCGCTAACCGGAGCTGCGACGGCGAAGTTACGAGCTGACGAAATCGGCTCCACGAAACTATCCAAAAATAGTTCAATTTAAAACGTCAACTTGGTGGCCAGTTTTGAGGTATCAAAAGACGAAATTAACGGACGAAAATTGACAGGAGTGAAGATGGATATACCGAGATTGCGACGGAGCAAAAAGTTCATCGATCCAACAGTCGAATTAACCAGAAAATCCGTACGAAGTCGTTGTCCGAGACGCGAATTCTGAAGTTGAAATCGCGCGTCACCGACGGGATTTTGACGTAAATACACGAATCGCCTACTTGGCTCATCGGGGAAGCGGGCGTTGGCCACGGGGTGCTCGCCGGAGGTTTGCGCGCCTAGGGGGTCGCCCACGGCGGCCGTACGGCGGCGCGGCGACACACGACGGCGGCCCACGCGCGCACACGTACGCGCCGCTGCTACTGCATGCTGCTGCCGCTGCTGTGCAGTGCATGCACGGCTACTGCGTCGGCGTGGTGCGGTGGCGTGCGGTGATGCATCGCCGAGGTACGACAGAGGGGTGGCGGCTGTGCGGTGGTGGTATTGGAGTGGAGGTGGTGGTACATGGTGGTGGGGATGGAGTTGATGATGGTGTTGATGGTGATGTTAATGGTGGTGATGATGATGGTGTAGGAGGAGGAGAGGGTGGAGCTCGGGAGGAGGAGATAGAGGAGAAGGTGGTCGGCAGTGAGGGCGAGGGGAGTTCGGCATGGGGGCTGTCGGCTGGTGAGGGTGGAGTGGTGTGTGTGTGGTTTGTGTGTTGAGAGAAAGAGAGAGAGAGAGATGTATGTGTGTGCATATAATAAGAGAGAGAGTAGGATATTATAGGAAATAGAGAGAGAAAGAGGTCGGCCATGTAGGGGGGGTGTTGTGCTGTAAAGGAGAGGGGGTATGATGGGGTGTTGTGTGGGAGTACTATGAGAGAGAGAGAGAGAGAGGAGAGAGAGAGAGAGAGAGAGAGTTGTTTATATATATATATATATGTATATATATATATATATAGATATTTGTAAAGTGGAGAAAAATTATATTTTAAAATAGGGAAAAATAGAAAAATTATGTGTGGTGTTTGGGTAGTCGTGAGAGGGCAACCTGGAGCTTGGGTTCGGGTTCGGTCGAGCCGGGTCGGGTCAAAATCGAACCGAGCGCAATAATTGAATTAAAAATAGGGATTTATAATCATGGGTAAATAAATAATATACGGGGACTCCAATAAATGGGACACAAGTTTCATGTGGGTAGTAGGCTTCATATGGGCCACGTTCATACTTTGGGTCGGCTAGGTTGGATCGATGTCGGGTCCCAAAATTAAATTGGAAATTAAATCAGGTTTCACGGTAGAAAATAAATCGGCCTAAATTGATCCGGAAGTTGTGCGAAGAAAATGAAGCACAAAATGGAGTGTCTGAGTGGGACACGAAGGTCATGGGTGAAGAGCGTCTCGAGTAGATCATTCATGAGAAGTTGGTTCTGGGAAAACGACTGGTCTCGTGCTCCTAAATTAAAAGTCACGGTAACGTGCAAACGACGATCAAAGATAAAATTGGGAAAAATTATTCAACGATTAATTGGTCTAAGTTGACCCGAAGTTGCGCGATACAAAAAGAACACAAGGAAACGAGTTCAAGTGGGACATGATATATCAAAACGAAGATAATCTTGTCTACTTCAAAACTCGTGAAGAGAGTTTACAGAGATTGGCATCCCTGACGCTCCAGAAGTCAAAGTTACGAAAAGGTACATTAATGATCTAAACAATTAAATAATAAAACATTTATCGAAAATAATTCATTAAGAAAAATAAAAATAAACCCTGAAATTAGGGGACTTACATCATAGTAGGAAGAGTCTAAGCTGTGCCGTACAGAGTCTGGCACATCCTCATTGGAGCTTCTGAGTTCAGGACCGCATGAGAGGCGGTCGAAGACTGAACCTGAGCCACATAGGATGGATGGTCTGCGGCTGGGATTGGATGCCGCATAAGCCATCTCCCTGCGACTGGGCTTGGCGACCGCATAAGCATTCTGCATACGGCTGGGATAAGTGGCCGCATGAGCAGTCTGTATGCGGCTGGGATTGGAGGCCGCATGAGCCTTCTGTATGCGGCTAGAATTTGTGGCCGCATGAGCCTTCTGTATACGGCTGGAAGTTGTGGCCGCATGAGCCTTCTGCATGCGGCTGGCATTTGTGGCCGCATGAGCTTTCTGCATGCGGCTGGCACCATTATGCGGCCTCTTCTTGGACCACATAGAATTTCCATTTGCCCCTGTAAGTCCAGCATCGTAGTGTTTTCCTTTGCTAGACTTGGGGACAACAGGGTCCTCTGCTGCCTGAAGTGGGGCCGCATGTGAGTCTTCTACGCCGTCTTGGGCAACAGAGAACACTTCTTCCAGATCTTGGGGAGGAGCAATGGTCTTGGGCCTCCACTCCCTGCGGGCCTTCTTTGGGCCGGCTCGCTTCTGGGTCGGGCTAGCGCTCCCCTCGGAGGGCATCTCTTCAAACGCTTGCTGGTCGAAGCGAACAACCAGCATCTGTTGCATGGAGCCGAGTTTGGCTGCGTCCGATTGCGTCACCAACTTCTCATCAGTAGAGAAGTTAGTCCCCAGCAGAGTCGCCATCGTGTTTGCCATTGATTATCTAAGAACAGAACAGTTTTATGGGAGGACTGAACTTTGATTCACAATTACAAACTCGCTTGTACAAAAGAGAGCCTAGGAACAAAACCTAGGAAAAGCAATCTAAGTACAATTATTTAATTTGGATTCGGAGGGGTGACGGTAGAGGCTCGGGAAAGTGCTATCAACTCTGCCTTACTCCTTGGACGATCGAACGCAACATCGGCTCCGGCGAAGAAATGCTCTCTGTATGTATATGCGCGTCCCTTTGTGTCTCTGTGTGTATGCAAGGGAATAGCACCTTGCTATTTATAGAAATTTATGAGTAGTGGGGTGTGTAGCCACGTGGCTAATTTTGGACCACATCTTTGTAACTGTGCCTTGAGAAGTGGGCAGTTGGAGATTGGTTAAGATTAATCTTGATCTGTTTGTTGCAATAAATCTGAACTGTTGTGATCTGTTGGTTGCAATAAATCTGAATTGTTAAGACTTGGTCAACTCCTGTCACGTGTCTCAACTGATACTCTTGTGGTGAGCCGCATGAATGATGCGTCCTGGCTGAGCCACATGAGGGACTGTCCTACAACCGAGCCGCATGAAGAGTGTCCCATGGCCGGGCCGCATAAGGGTGGCCTCATGACTGAGCTGCATGAGAGTGGTCCCCATGACTGAGCCGCTTGAGAGTGATCCCCTGACTGAGCCGCATGAGAGTGGTCTTATGGCCGAGCCGCATGGGAGTGGTCTCCATGTTCGGGCCGCATGAAGGTCGCACAGGCGATCCGCATAAAGAACTTCTTTTGGAATTAGTGAACTGTGTCAGATATTATGAAGATTTTATCGCCTTTTTAGGAGCATGTCGCGTCTCGTCCTTATGTCAGAGCCATCATTTCTGTCAGAGCTGTTAATTGTCAGAGTAATAATGGCCAGCTGTACAGGCAGACTTTTGAACCGCATAAGGCCGTATGAAGTTTTCTGAGCCGCATGAAACTTTCAGAGCCGCATGAAGCTCCCAGGAATGTTGAACCGCATGAAACTCCCCAAGTTCTGAGCCACATGGAGTTTCATGTTGATTCTGGGCCGCATAAGAATTATTGTTCTTTCCATGCTTCTATATTTAGAGTGAAGCAGACGGATGATGCTACTCGCCCTCGATACAAAACGAGGCTGGTAGTTAAAGGCTACGGTCAGCGGAAAGGCGTATATTATGATGAGATCTTTTCGCCTGTCGTCAAGCATTCGTCTATTCGGGTGGTGCTAGCATTGGCAGCCAGTCTCGACTTGGAGGTCGAGCAGATGGACGTGAAGATGACATTCCTCCACGGTGATCTTGAAAAGGAGTTATACATAGAGCAGCCAGAGGGATTCTGTGTGAAGGGCAAGTCACATTTGTTCTGCCGGTTGAGGAAGAGCTTATATGGTCTGAAGAAGGCTCCGAGGCAGTGGTACAGGAAGTTCAAGTCGTTTATGGGAGAGCATGGTTATGTACGGACGACATCGGATCACAGTATATTTGTGAGGTATTTTGCCGATGATGATTTTATTATTTTATTGCTCTATGTAGATGATATGCTATTAGTGGGTCGGAATGCCACTAGGATAGCGGAGTTGAAGCGCCAACTGGGCGCGGCCTTCTCTATGAAGGATTTGGGCGCAACGAAGACTATTCTTGGGATGGAGATTAGCCGAGAGAGAGTCCAAGCTGCTATATTTGTCCCTAAAGAAGTACATTCACCGGGTACTTCAGCGTTTCGGTATGGACGGGTCGAAGAAAGTGAGTTGCCCCCTTGCGGCCCACTTTAAGTTCACTGAGGAGAAGTGTCTATCTACCGAGGATGAAAAGGAAGATATGGAACGGGTTCCATATGCTTCAGCTGTGGGGAGCCTTATGTATGCTATGGTGTGTACGAGGCTAGACATCGCTCATGCAGTTGGCACAGTTAGCAGGTATCTTTCAAATCCTGGAAGGGTACATTGGAGTGCGGTCAAGTGGATTCTACGATATCTTCAGGACACTGCCGATTGGAGACTTTCTTTTGGTGGTGATGAGCCAAAGCTGGTTGGGTATATCGACGCTGATATGGCTGGAGATGTAGACACGAGGCGATCGACTTCGGGCTATGTGATGATATTTACCGGAGGAGCGGTATCGTGGCTGTCGCGGTTGCAGAAGTGTGTTGCCTTGTCGACGACGGAGGTGGAATACATTACGGCGACGGAGGCTTGCAAGGAGCTGTTGTGGATGAAGAAGCTGTTGCAGGAAATAGGGCTGAAGCAAGAGCAGTATACTTTGCTTTGCGACAGTCAGAGTGTTATTCACCTTGTGAAGAACCAGACATTTCATAGTCGGTCCAAGCACATCGAGACTCGGTATCATTGGATACGGGATGTGGTTGAGAAGAAGGACGCGACGCTTGAGAAGGTTCATACTGATGACAATGGAGCGGACATGCTCACGAAGGTTCTTCCGAGGAGGAAGTTTGAGTACTGCAGACAGATCGTCGGGATAACGGCCTCCTCCACCTAGTTGTGAAGGAGGAGATTTGTTAGAGTGGGTGGGGTTCCCAACCTATGTGGAGAAGATCCCGGAGTGCGACGAGCGCCGTCTGTGTGTCAGAGAAGCTCGGGGAGGTGACGAGGCCATTCGGAGACGTAGAAGAAGCTCGGGAGCCACAATTACATTCTAGAACAGGGGAGGCAGAGTTCGCCCGAACTCTGCCCCCACACAGAGTTCTGGCCGAACTCTTCCTTTTGGTTCCAGAACTGTGCTGATTGCCAAACACAGAGTTCTGGCCGAACTCTGTGTCGTCGGGGCTGAAGCATTTTTCAGGGTGATTGATTACCATTGGATCGTATCCTACGGTCCAGGTTTTGCTACGGATTAGGGGGTTTATACATGGTTATTCCTAACCCTAATCATAACACAACATTGAAGAAAAAGATAAAAAAAGCGGCAAGAGTGCCATTGCAACTTTGGAAGAGAAGAAGGAGGATTGAAGGCCGTTTTCGAAGGAGGATCGTGTTCGGATAATATCTACTCGTCGTCCTTGTTCTTCGTAGCTTTATAATCATTATTCTTGCTCCTAAGTGTTGTGGGAATCCGATTTGGATCGGGAGAAGTTTGTAGAGGGTGTACTCCTTTATTTCATTAGTGAAGGCTTCTCAGGGTTGGACTCCGATCGTCCCGTGGTTTTTCTCGCAAGGGTTTTCCACGTCAAACATTCTCTATGTCTGCGTGGTTTGTTTTGGTGTTTTGGTTCGTGCGTTGTTTTGCTCGGTTCTCTCGCATGTACTCTCTAGTTGGGGAAAGGTTTTCGCGTTTCTTTCCCAACAACTACTTGCAAAATGTTTTGTTAGAAGAGTTTTCGGTGATGTGATATTTTAATTAGAGAATATATAGATAATATTACAACAGTACACTTTGTTCCAGTTCTGTCTTCCTCGATGTTCATAGTTCAAAACTTCTACATATGTTGTAGATCTGAAATAGTTCTGATGCAATAGTTCAATTTTTATATTATTTTAATGTTTGTAGGTATTATTTGGGGACCCTGGGTTTGATCCTTTGTTTGGATTTATTACAGCCATTGACAAGTCATTTTTTCATAAGAATTTGCCAATGGCGAGGCATTTTGTTACAATAGTTATGATACAATAGTTCAAAGTTTTACATATGTAACAATAGTTCTGAAATAGTCCTGATACAATAGTTCAAACTTTTACATATGTTATAGATCTGAAATAGCCATTGGCGAGGCATTCGTTGCAGCCATTGGCAAGTCATTTTTTATAAGAATTTGTGATGATAATTTGGCATACATTGCAGCCAATGGCGATTGGCGAGGCATACACCCCATTCTGAATCTGAGCATTTCCCCCATCTTTTTAGTGCTGCAATTTACATGTAGATATGTGAAGTTATTTGATATATTTGCTGCTTGAAATCAAGGTAACTTGATCGGAGTGCTTTTGTTAACTCCTCTTATTTGCAGTCTTTTATTTGTTGGCTCTATTTCAAGTTGTCTGCACTTTCAGGTATATCTCTCTTCCTACAAAAAAGAGAGATGATACTCATATAAAGTTTCATTCACCTGATTGTATTATATTGATGACATAAATGAGATGGCTATATTACAATTTACATGTAGATAAGTTTTCATTATTCTTACTTCCTTACTGGCTAATGTTGTTATATTTCATTTGTTTTTATAATTTTTTGCTATTCTTTCTGTGTATAGGCAAGGAAGTTGGAATGTTGCCATGTTGGAACTTGGAAGCTGAAGCTCAAATTCTATATTAAATTTTGTGTTGTAAATGTTGTATATTCATAAATCATGTTGGCCTTCAATTTTTGTGTTAAAATTTGTGTTGTTCATGCTGTATATTCAATTTGAAAAGCTGGAATTTGCAGTTGTGTTGTTCATTTATATTGATGTTGGAAAGTAGATTTCACTTGGAAGCTGAAGCAGAGTTATATTTACAACTAATTTTGTAGCATCCAAATTTCAAATTTGGGAAGCTTTGGTTGGAACTTGGAAGCGGAAGCTGAATTATTTTTTGTTGCTACTTTTTGGGTCTGCAAATTCAATTTTGAAAAGCTTTGGACCTTCTATTATTTTTTATTTAATCTTTATTGTAGTCTGTTTGAGCCTCAAAAGTTAGCTGTTACATTAAACCGAACCGGCCCACTTGGGCAAATTAAACCGAATCGGCCCACTTAGGCACATTAAACCGAATCGGCCCACTTGGATACATAAAACCGAACCGACCGAAAAACCGAACCTTCTTAATGCGGTTCGGTTTGGTTCGATTTTCAGTAAGTCGGTCCGGTTTTCGTATTTGAAAAAATCGATTTTTGGTTTTGTCGGTTTTCAGATTTTCGGTTGGGTTTGAACCGAATCGAACCGATGCTCACCCCTAGGTCTTATCCCCACAGATGAAATTAGGCAACAATCTTCTCTTATGAAAGAAAATTAATTAATTTAAACTAACACTAGCTATGGATTGGAATAGTCTAATAAGTTGTTGCTTTATACAAAATCATATGAGACAGTTTGGCCGAGTGGTCTAAGGCGCCAGATTTAGGCTCTGGTCCGAAAGGGCGTGGGTTCAAATCCCACAGCTGTCAATATTTTATTTTTCTTCCTTTTAACGGCTGTAGTTGTCAAAAGTAGTTTCCGTTTCTTTCATCTCAATTGCTTGCGATTTTATGTAAACCGAAAATCTTCCATGAACTTGATAGGATTCTGGAATTGATAGCATAATTCATGGAATTGAGAATTGCACCTCCTATTCTATGTTTTAGGTAAAATGTACAAAAATGATTGGGACTAAACTACCAACAAAGTTTTATTGTAACATCTTCCTTTTTTGAAGTTGGGAGAAAAACTTACCCCTAGGAACTCAAATTTACTCGCAAAAAGAGTGACTAGAGTTGCTAATTTCTTATGCCAAAAAAAAAGGGAAATTAAGATTGGCCAGTGCATTTTAATTTTCTGAACTGATGTTAACCAAACATAGCCAATCGTAAGAAACATTGCAATTTAATAAGGATAACTATCTACTTAATCATCTTAATCTTTAGGGGGCGTTTGGTATGCGGAATACTATATAGTCGGAAATTCTATATTCCCGGGAATCAAATTCCAAGGAATTAAATTCCCTGGAAAATTACATTCCCATGTTTGGTGACAATATAAATATTCCCGAAAAAAAAATAAAAAATAATAATAACGAAAAAAAAAAATGAACAAATATAAAAAAAAATCGGTAAAAACGACAAAAAATCGGTAAAAACGAAAAAAATGGTAAAAACGACAAAAACGATGAAAAAGGGTAAAAACGATGAAAAACGACAAAAAAATCGGTTAAAACGACAAAATGACCAAAAAGCGACAAAAAATGTATAAACGACAAAAAATAACAAAAAATATGGTAAAAAACGACAAAAATAACCAAAACACGACAAAAACGACATAAAATCGGTAAAAACGTCAAAAAAAATCAAAATGCGGCAAAACGACAAAAAATCGGTTAAAAACGACAAAAAATGGCAAAAAAAAAAAAAATCGGTTAAAAAAACGACAAAAAAAAAAATCGGTTTAAAACAACAAAAAAAATCGGTATAAAACGACAAAAATAACCAAAAAGCGACAAAAAACGAAAAATAATCGATAAAAACGACAAAAAACGACAAAAAAATGCTTAAAACGACAAAAAATTGGTAAAATCGACAAAAAATGACAAAAAAGCGATAAAAACGACAAAAAAAGAAAAAAAATGTTTAAAACTAATCAAAATTGATCAAAAAAGAAGAAAAAAATTTAGACAATTTTTTTTTGCCCGGGCAAAAAAAAAAAAAAATACCCACCTATTCTCAAGCGATAGAATTCCCATATTTTGTGGGTAAACTATTTACCCGGGTATTTATAATTCCCGGGAATAAATTTTTTATAAGCCAAACAAACGTGGTAATTGATTCCCATCTTAAATTTTTTCGGGAATAAAAAAAAAATACCGCGTACCAAACACCCCCTTATAGTTTTTTCTCAGAGCATCCACGGTAGATGTAGTTGAAAATGCATCTGGTTTAAATTTGTAGCAAAAGTCAAAAAATTATGTGGTACCTAATTTATGTGAAATTTAGAATATAGCAACATAAAAAATAATGTGAAATCTAGAATCTAGAAATTGGACTCCAAATTTAGCCTTCATATTCTACAAAATGAGTTCCTATATTCTGAATGTAGAAACTTTCAGTCCCAAGCTACAGTTCATGTGGCTGGTACAAGAGCATCATGAGACTATTTTTTTTTTTTCGAATCTTATTATTCTAAAAAATGAGTTCCTATATTCTGAATCTAGAAATTGTATTGAGCCTTATGCTTTCAAACATCGTTTTTTGGGATAGTCAAACTGAGTTTGAAAATACAAATGCAACTCAACAGCATGCAGAGGCAAGTGGGGTCAACTGACCCCACTTAATTTTGTTTTTTGAGTTCGATGTGTTAGGGGTGCAACTCGTGCGGGTTGGGTCGGACTTGAATTCAATCCGAGCCCAAGCCAAGGAATCATAAGCCTAGCTCGAGCCCAAGTCCAACCCGACCTCGGTTTCAACATATGAAGTCCAAGACCGAGCCTAGAGGAATAGAAAAGGAACCCATGTTCCTCGAGTTGGGTCGGGTCTGTCCAGTTTATCGGACTCTAATATGATATTTGAAATAACTTTAAATAAGATTAATATTAAATACATAATCAAATAGCAATTAAGTCTCGATCGTTATAAAATAACGAGGGTAAGGAGTTGAAAGAGATTTGGGTGGAGAAGTTTAGGATTTAAACTTTTTATTAAGAACTATGAAACAAAATATATATATATATATATATATATATATATATATATATATATATATATATATATATATATATATATATATATATACAACTCCTGACCACTTGGACCGCATGCATCTCTCTTAACCACTAGGCTACAAATCATTTATATATATATATATATAAGATGCATGCGGTCCAAGTGGTCAGGAGTTGTATATATATATATATATATATATATATATATATATATATATATATATATATATATATATATATATGTGTGTGTGTGTGTGTGTGTTGGATTTCGGATTATTTGGATAACCTGACACATGAACCTAAGGCTAACCCGATTCTTGATTGGGTTTAATATTTTAACCCAAATCGTAGTTCGAGTATCTTCAACCCTAATATAACCCATTAACGGATTTATTCGTTCGAGCTCGTATTTATCCCGCACAAGTTGCACCACTATACTACATATGTGTAGCAGCATGTAGCATAGCAGCTAGATGCTAGTGTAGCACATCAGTCCATGTCAGGGTGTTAATCGGGCTAAACCCAACCGGATCGAGCCCTGGAAAAGGCGGTCCGACCGGGCCTGGTCCGGGCCCAGTCCGGACCGGTTCAGCTAGCGGGCCGGGCCTGGCCCGGCCCGGTTCAAGTTCAGGGGACCCATCCCGACCCAGTGACCCGGTCTGGGTAGGGCTGGGCCGGTCCGGTCCGGGTCGTGGGCGGGCTTGGGCGGACCGGGTTCGGGCCGGTCCAGCGGGCCGGCCGGTTTAGTTGGTTTTTTTTAAATTATCTTTTAACTTTTATATTTTTTAACATTTATATTCTTTTAACTTTTAATTTTTTTAATTTTAAACTTTTTTAATATTTTGTGTTTTTGTGTTTTTTTGTTATTTTTTTAAAGTCTAAGTTTTTTTTTGTTATTTTTTAATATTTTAATCTCAAGTCTAAGTTTTTGTGTTTTTTTAATATTTTTTTTAAGTTTTTGTGTTTTTAATTAAATTAATTTTTAATTTTTCCTCCTCTTTTATCCGGACTTGGGACCGGCAAGAGAAGCTTTGCTTGTCATAGGCAGGTTAAGTTCCATGTTATCAGCATAGCCATCTAACAAAACTTCTACACCATCTAATTTGATGGTAGGATCAAAAATTGCAGACAAACAGTATAAAAGAGGTACATCATCCCATATTTAGTAAATTTAGCTTCCATTTTCTTGACAACATAGTCAAAATTTGGAACATTTCTATATTTACAAAACAAGCAAGACATGTTAAAATGTTCTCGTAAAGCTAAGCAAGAAGTATGATAATATACACCAGAAAGAGTGCATATAGCCTTGTAAAAAATTTCCAAAAATTCACATATAGAAGTAGCAACTAGCCAATCATCTTCAATAACTGGATATTCAAAATTAAGATCCATGTTACAAAAATATGTAATAGCATCCTTAAACGGAAGTGCAGATTTCAACATTAAAAATGTCGAATTCCATCTATGTGGAACATCCTTAACAAATCTTCTAAAACGAATACCAAAATGTGCACATGTGTTCTTAAAAGCTTGTTGTCTACTTGGAGACGTGTTCAAGCTTGTAAACAATTTCTGAGTGTTTCTAAATGTGTACTAAAAAATTCAAGACATTCTTTTACAACTAAGTTAATAATATGGCAAGCACACCTAATATGCAATAATCTACCTTCCAAAATAGGTTGAAATAGTAAAGACAATGAATTTATAGCAGCAGTATTATTACTAGCATTATCAAAAGATACAGATTGAATCTTGTTGTGAATATCAAAGTCACGCAAGTATTTTGAAATACAAGTGGCAATTGCGGAGCCCTTGTGTGGAAATTCTAAAGTTTTTAAACATACGATGCGCTTTTGCAACATCCACAATGAATCGATATAATGTGCCGTGATACAAATATAAGCATAGTTTTGTTTACTTGTCCACACATCAGAAGTAATAGCTAATTTATTAGCATGCGAAAACGTTTCTTTTAAAGCAAGTCTCATTTCTTTAAAGAGTCTAATAGCCTCTTTTCTAGCAGCGCCTCTAGTAACTTTATTAAACAATGGATTTAAAGCAATTGTACCATAATCATATAAAGATTCACTTTCACCCGAAGTAAATGGAAGTTCATCAACAATAATATATTTAGTAAATTCAGTTTTATGACGGACAGCTGAATAGGAAAACGTACCCACCGAAGAAGCCGCAGTGCCTCCAAAACTGATTTGAGTTTGGGTCGCCGGAATTGAGCTTGGACCGTAGCAAGTATTGTAGTGTCTTGAGAGTGTGCCCGTGCCACCTCCCCTCTTCCATTTGTATGTACGGAAACATTTCTTGCATTGGGCCCCGTACGGAACTGCTTCACCTTTTGGATCTAAAACAAGTGAGCCATCAGGTTTAGTTTCATTAAGAAGAATAAAAAATTCCCAAACTTTGGCTTTTTGTTTTCTCTTTACAACATTTGGTACATTGGTACCAACTTCAGGAGGGGAACCAACTAAATCCCCAGGAATAAGATTTTCCTCAAAAAAAGAATTGTAAATTTCAAAAGCATTATTGCCTTGGTTTGAACCTTGTCCGGCCATTTTAAAAAGACAAATCAAAATATATAAAGGATTATAAAGATGAAGGAGGTTACCGAAAAAAATAATAAGAAATAAGTTTTTTGCAAAAAACTAGAGAGATGGAGGAAGAAAAACTATTTCGAAAATGTAAATAAAAAAAATCAATTAGAAAAAGGAAGTCGTAGATCGCTGAAATTGCTTGATCGGGAAGTCGTAGATCGCCGGAACTTTGAGCACAACTTTCTTGAAATCTTCTTAAGGATGGAGGAGGATTTTTTTTGTGAGAAGGATGGAATTGTTTGTGTTTGAAATGAGAGTTTCATGGCCAATTTATAGAATTTTTTGGAAGCCAAATTACCCCCCATACCCTCAAAATATAGTTATTGTAATGGGTTTTTGGTCATTTTGGTCAAAAAGACCAAAATACCCCCTATAACGGTCATAAAATGGTCAAAAAATGGGGATATTTTGGTAAAAGGGGAACAATTATTCAAAAATAAAAATTGAAAAAACTGCTTCAGCCGGCCGGACCGGGCCTGGCTCTGGCCTGGACGGGCCTGACCGGGCCGGGCTGAACTGGGCCGAACGTTGCATTATTTTAAAAAAAATAACCGGTCCAGGCCGGGCCGGGCTTGGGCTCAGGCGGGTGAACCTAGCCCGGACCTAGTATGCTATTGGGCGGGCTTGGGCCGGGCTTGGAGCGGGCTGAACCGGGCCGGGCTTCCTGTGGGCTCGGGCGGGTTCGGGCGAACCCGACCCAGATCACACCCTGAAGTCCATGGACTGCTTAATTGGTGGATGCCTACTGGTGTAGCATATCAGCCTCTAATGTTTTTCTTCTTCTTTCTTATAGTAAGTAATCATTTTTCTCTCTATTGTCTATTTTTTTATTCCTTCAGGCACTTGTCTTCAATGTTGTTCATTTCTCCTTATAATTTATTTTTTGTGCTGTAGAGGAAGGCTCGTCATATCACTGTATTCGCTCATACTGCTAAAGAACTTTTGAAAAAACTGGAGTTAAATTTTGACATTTTGATTCTATTTTTGAATAAAACTTTTTTAGATAAATCAATAAATTAGCACCACAGGTTTCACAAATTGCAATTAACAAAGAAGTTTCAGATGTATCTTATCGACCATTGTTTATAGTAAGTTGCAGTGGACACAATAAGTGACAAGTGAGGTCAACTGAACCAAATAAAATAAAAAATTATTGATACTTAAGTTATTTTATTTATTGTAGGTTTGAACAACAGGGGAAGCAAATTTAATTTTCTGTGGAGGATTTAATGTGAGGGCAACCATAGTGCATGTCGGTTGCGGGTGCGATGCGATGCGGGTGCAATACAAGTGCAGTGCTGTCATGCCCCGCTCCCGTAGGAGCGATCGTCCTCACTAAGGCATGATGCCGCATGAACCTATATTGCGCTCGTGCAAGGCGGGTTCCATAACGGCCGATTTCAGCGGCTGCGATGGGGTCGTCGCACAGAAGTCCCAAGCAGAGACATTGAATACGCGACGAAAAATTAGAACAAACACAATTTATTCAAAGAAGCTCTTTATTGATATTGAAACAACGGTTACAATGGGGGCACAAGGCCAAGATTACAATCACTCAGATCCACTCGTCTCATATTACAATCAATCAGCTCTCTCTCATCTCTCGATACATATCTCGAGCCAGCGGATGCTTCGAAAGGCGAAGTTCATACATTATGTCCCGTATAAGTCTTGACTCCATGTGCCGCACGCTTCGAATCGCCAAGGAACTCCATGCCTCGACGCATCCAAGTGAGCTCCGTGCCACGAACTTCTACCTGTGCCTGCACATGAAAACTATGTGGGTGTCAGTACTCAACTGTACTGGTGGAATGAGCTCCTCGCCCACCCATACAAAACCAACACGTTTTATTTACTTTTGTGCAACATAGTCACCTTTATGATTGTCTTTCTACTCTTTTCTTAGGATTAGTTTTAGGACAGACGCCTGGGCCTATTTGTATCTCAAGACCATGTCGTGCTTGCAACGCAACGTTAATATGTACCTTGCCTTTAGACTCTTCTCGTACCGACAATGTTAACCTATCAAGTCGTGTTTGCCTTACGGCTTAAAATTAGAGACGCAACTACGTGATGAGGCTCCATTTTCGTATGACCGTGCTACAAATCAAGCTGAGGCCGTGCCTCACAACTCAGTGAGACTTAACCATATCGCCTGTAACATCCAGTTTTCCAGA